>CAUYLG010042424.1:0-180402 GCA_963573385.1 Cacajao melanocephalus
TGCAACCAGGTGAGGCTGCAGTACGAGCACACGGAGTCCGTGGGTCGAGGCTCCTCCCTGCAGGTGGAGAACGAGATCCTGTTCCCGGGCTGTGTGCTCAGGTAGGGATGGCAGCCACCCCACACCTGGGCACAGCTGGGAAGGTGCCAGAGCCCAGGCAGGGGGTTGGCAATGGGGCTCTGTCCACTGCAGGTGGCAGTTCGCATCAGATGGTGGGGACATCGGCTTTGGGGTTTTCCTGAAGACCAAAATAGGGGAGCGGCAGAGGGCTCGGGAGATGACGGAGGTGCTGCCCAGCCAGCGCTACAACGCCCACCTGGTGCCTGAGGATGGGAGCCTCACCTGCTTCAAGGCCGGCGTCTGTAAGAGCTCCAGGGTTTACTGGAATTATTTTCCTTGCCATCTACCCTCTGCTTGCCCTCTCTTTCCAGCTCTCGGAAGGGGTGTGGGGATCTCTGTAAACTCCAGGGGAGCTGGCTTCAGGGCCACGGATCGGATGAGTGGCCCTTACATGTGGGTATGAGGGCAGACTCATTGTGGGAGAAGAGCTGGTGTTCAGAACCTAGGGCTTGGGCTCAGCTGAGAAGACCCTATATCGGGCTCATTGGGCTAAGAGACGGGTAAGTAAGAGGCCATGGACTTAGAGTCAGGGGTCTTGGCAAGGGGACCACCCAGTTGCATGAACCACCCCACTCCAGGAATCCCAAAGAGGTGGCTTCCTCCAGGTGTTTATCCTTCACTCCCAGGCCTCCCAGGCTAGATGCAGCTCAGGCAGCTTTAGCGGAAGCAGCATTGCCGAGGGACACCACTGCCCTTCCACGTCTACTAGGAACAGAGCTAGAAGAAGGGGAGCCCAAGGTTGATTTCCTATGGAGGAGAAGGGTGTTGCTTATGCTTAAGTCAACACGTGATCTTGTGGAAAGGGAGCCTTAGGAGAGTAGACACAGAGAAGTCTGCACGACTCATCAGACCTGAGTTCATGTTGGACCTTGGCATTGAAGGACATGCCTTCTGTGAGATGAAAAAGTGACTTACGTAGCCCCGCTCTTTCCTCCTGGGGTGGCAGGGCTCCTCCCTGGGTTAGGACATCCGGATAAGGGAATCCCAGTGCCTCCCCTCCCTTGCTCTGTGACCGCTGAAAGATCCTATCACCTCTGTAAGCCTCAGTTTTCTCATCCGTAAAATGAGGATGGCATTGCCTTCCTCATGGGGCTGCTTTGAGGATTCAGGGCGCTGCAATGTGTGATGGAATGCATGGTGCATGGAGAGGCCCTAGAGCTACTACCTGTGCAACCAGGCCAGGACGCAGTACCGGCATACCATGTCCATGGGCTGCAGCTCCTCCCTGCAGGTGGAGCCCGAGATCCTCTTCCCAGGCTGCAGGCTCCCGGCTGTGTGCTGTTCTGTGTGCTGGTAACCGTCATGAGTCCTTTATGTAGAGCAAGCCACCATGGGATGGCAGTGAGCAACAGGCTTAGGGAGGGGCACAGGCTGGCCCTCAGGCTCCGCCCACTGTCCTGGACAGCTCATTCCCAAGGGTTCCAGGGATGCAGCCGTGCAGGGCTCGCTCTTCCTGCAGAAGCACGGGGTTCGTGCTTCCTGATCTCCTCTCCGTCACTGCAGATGTCCTGCGCTTTGACAACACCTACAGCCGGATGCACGCCAAGAAGCTCAGCTATACTGTGGAAGTGCTGCTTCCCGACAAGGCCTCTGAGGAGACGTTGCAGAGTCTCAAGGCGACGAGACCCTCCCCAACACAATGAAGACCCTAGCCACCTCAGCCTGTGTGTTCCCACCCCTTTGCACCCACCCCCGACCCCTGCCCTCCCAGGCAGGGTGGTGCTGAAGGTGGCTGCAGAGAGTCACCTGTCCCACGTCACCATCTCAGCTCATTGTGGGCCCACCTGCCACAGTGGCCAAGCAGGAAGGAGCTGCCACGGCATAGACCACGCTGAAGATTCAGACAGGAACCTCTTTCCCTGTTCCCAGAGAATGGGGATGAGAATGAGAACACTGAAGATGATCCAGTCCACTGAAGATGGGTCCTGCCTGCAGAACCTGCCCTTTCATCCATCCTGACAAGGTCCAGCCACCCAGGACTCGCCCATGCCTGGAGTTCCAGCTTCAGGGGGTGTGCGTAGCTTCCAGGCCCTGTGGGCATCACTGCTTCAGGCCTGAAAAGCAGAGAAGCCCCGTTCTCTGCACGTAGGAGGTCAGCAGGGGTGGGAAGGCCCAGCTGGAGGCAGCTGGGTAATGAGATGGGGCAAGGGTGAGGGTCCTGGTTCCAGCAGAGCATTGGGGCCCATCCAAGTTTGTTCTGCCACCACTGGTTGGAAAATTGGAAACGGGCTGGGCACGGCGGCTCACGCCTATAATCCCAGCACTTTGGGAGGCCGAGGTGGGCAGATCACCTGAGGTCAGGAGTTCAAGACCAGCTTGGCCAACATGGCAAGACCCCGTCTCTACTAAAAATACAAACATTAGCCAGGCATGGTGGTGGGCACCCGTAATCCCAGCTACTCAGGAGGCTGAGGCGAGAGAATCGCTTGAACCCGGGAGGCAGAGGTTGCAGTGAGGTTGCCACTGCACTCCAGCCTAGGCGACCGAGCCAGATTCCGTCTCAAAATAAATAAACAAACAAACAAATAAATAAATAAAATTGGAAATGGAGAGGTGGGGACTGGCAGAGGTAACCATCAGAGGAAAAGCCATGCTCAGCCTTTCAGTTCAGTGGATAATGACTGAGTCTCTGGGGAATTCCCAATGCCCTCCCCTCCACACCTGCTGTGATCCTGCCAACATTTAGCTTTGGTTCTTCTGGCAGCTGCACCATTCATGGATGTGTATACGTAGAGTCTGAACAGGCGCTCTGCTGCTAGAAACAGCGAACCATTTAAACTCCTAAAGCCAGTGCCACGAGGCATCCCTGTTCCAACCAGGTGTTTGAGCAGATTGGCAAGAAAAAAAAAATGGCTGTGCTGGCTCCATGGAGATGGCCTGGGCTGTCGGGCAAGAGTCACAGAACATCCCCATCTCCAGGGGCTGCCTCTGCATCCGAGATGTGACAGGCATCCCCACGACCCTGTTGTACTGCATGGCCACCCCTCTGCTGCTTCCCCAGATGCAGTGATATCGGAGGCCCAGAGGCACCTGGGCTTCCAAGGCAGGCTGTGGCCGACTGGAGCTGGGAGGACCCTGTGCTAAATGTCACAAGGCCCACCTCATTGTCATGATGGGGGATCGTAATGCCTTACTTCAGCCTTGACATCCTCCGCCTAAAAACCAGGGGTTCCTAGACTTGAACTGATTCTTGCCCATGTAACTACCCACAGTCAATTTTCCGCTGTCAGCACAGCCTTGTCTGGTTTCCTTGCAGGTAGCAAGGATTGCTCTGCCCCCTGTACAAGGGTTTCTGAGGCTCTGATCACAGGGCTGTGAAATACGGGCTGCCTGGGGGGTGGCAAACAGAAATAGGGTCAGGTGCAGGCACCGAGCACAGGGGTCGCCTGCAGAGGTGAGAGCAGAATCTCCTACCGAGCCAGGAGGGGAGGGCACACTGGGAGCTCAGCAGGGGCACGTGTCCTCAACAACCCCATTTCTAATTCTTCTTCTTCTTCTTTTTTTTTCTTTTTTTTTTGAGACAGAGTGTCTGTTGCCCGGGCTGGAGTGCAGTGGCATGATCTCAGCTCACTGCAACCTCCACCTCCTGGGTTCAAGTGATTCTCCCTCCTGCCACAGCCTCCCAAGTAGCTGGGACTACAGACATGCACCACCACATCTGGCTGATTTTTGTATTTTTAGTAGAGACGGAGTTTCACCATGTGGGCCAGGCTGGTCTCGAACTCCTCACCTCAAGTTATCTGCCTGCCTCAGCCTCCCAAAGTGCTGGGATTACAGGTGTGAGCCACCACGCCCAGCCCTCATTTCTAATTCTTAACACTGTCACTTCTTTACAAAACTGAAAAAAAACAAGTCACTCAAAGAGGGGCAGTGGGTTGCCCGAAGTTTGTTTCTTCATTCATTCGTTGATGTTAATTTAATTTTTTAAAAGCAGAGACAGGGGTCTTGCTATGTTGCCCAGGCCGATCTTGAACTCCTGGGCTCAAGCCATCCTCCCTGCCTCAGCCTTTCAAAGTGCTGAGGTCACAGGTGTGAGCCACTGGGCCTAGCCTGCTTTTGGATGTTTATTGAGTATCTGCCCAGCACCAGGCACTGCAGGCTCTGGGGACACTGAGGACTCTGGGCTGACCCAGCTGTGTTAACTGGAGGTTTGCGCTCATGGAGGGAGGGAGGTGGAAGTGACACCAGTGATCAGTTATCAAGTGGGTGCGTTGTCACCATGAGTACTTGGTGGGGGGCAGGAGCCGAATTCTAAGTTTTGTATTTTTAGTAGAGACGGGGTTTCACCATGTTAGTCAGGCTGATCTCGAACTCCTGACCTCAAGTGATCCACCCACCTCTGCCTCCCAAAGTGCTGGGATTACAGACGTGAGCCACCATGCCCAGCCCAGTAGATAGACATTTTTCAAGTTTGACTAGGCATTTCTCCATAGATGATATACAGCCTTTTGCACCTGCCCTCTTGGTACCCAAGTTCTTGTCCAGCATCCAGGAAGATTCAGGTCACAGAAATAAATTGAAGAGTGGTGAATCTGGAGGATTTTATTGAGCAGTGTAAGTGGCTTTTAGCAGGATGAGAGCTGGAACAAGCATGGAGTGGGAAGGTGATCTTCCCCTGGAGTTCGTTTGTCCCTGGTGGAACTCTTCTCCGAAGTCTCGCCATCAAGCCATCCCTCTGAAGTCAAACTGCTTCTCTCCAACACTTGTGTTGAGAAATGCTGAGTGTATGATGAGATATATTGTTTGCTAAGAAGAACGATGGCAAGGAAAACCTGGCCGTGCTCCCCCAAAGTGGAAAACTAGTTGGGGCATTCTAATGTAGCAAGACAGTATATGTATATCATATACTTGTTAAAACAATTCTTTAAGCACCAGATAGGTGACCCTGCCCCCGTGGCTCCCTCGTGGAGAATACTTTGTAGTATCAGTGGTAAGCAGGCACCAGCTGCCAGCCTCGTTTATTTTTGGTCTATGAGAAAACACAGAACACCTGTTTGTTAATAATAATCACCTGTTCAGAGAGAATAAACACGTGGGTCAGGGTGTGCTCAAGGCCTTCAGCCCGGAATGCCGTCAGCCCCTGAGGCTCTCAGCTTGGAAGGCTGTTGGCTGCCCCCCACAACCTGGATAGTCCCACTTTGCTGTTCTATCTGGGTGTCTGCTTCTTAATGCCTCAGCACCGCCTGGGTGGCGGTCTCTCTGGTAAGCTGGCTGCTGCTTCTCTTCTCTCCTCTGCTGCTCCACGCCACCCCTCGGCCAGTGGAGCCTGGGGTTTTGATGGGTAAAAGATGGGGGGTGGGGCAGGCCAGAAAGCAACATTCAAGCTGGAAAAGAGACAAAATGAGAACACTTTGGGCCACGGTCCCAGGCTGGAGGGTGTGACCCTCTCCAGGAAACTCGTCCTTTTCCGCCTAGTGTTTCCCTGCCTCCTGTCCACATCAACACCGTCCTCCCACCTCAGCCTTCCAAGTAGCTGGAACCACAGGCACACATCACTACAACCAGCTAATTTTTTGTATATATTTTTTAGAGATGGCGTTTTACCATGTTGCCCAGGCTGGTCTCAAACTCCTGGGCTTAAGCTATCCACCCACCTTGACCTCCTAAAGTGCTGGGATTACAAGTGTGAGCCTGGCCAGTTATTTATTTATTATTTTGTGGAGATGGGGTCTCACCCTGTAACCCAGACTGGAGTGCAGTGACACAATCATAGCTCACTGCAGCCTCAAACTCATAGACTCAAGCCATCTTCCCACTTCAGCCTCCGGAGCCTCCGGGACGACAGCCGTCGCACTCGGCTCAGAAGGAGGATTTTCATTAATTAAAATTAAGATTATTTATAGCTTCACACAATGCCTCTTTTTCCATCCTTCCCCCTTTCCTCCCTTTTGTTAAGCCCCTTTCCTATTTTTTAATTTCAATAGGTTTTTGGAGAACAGATGATGTTTTGTTACACAGATAAATTATTTCATGGTGATTCTGAGATTCTGGTGCACCCATCATCGGAGCAGTGTTCACTGCGTCCAACGTGTAGTCTTTTATCCCTCACCCCTCCTGCCCTTTCCTCCCAGTCTCCAAAGTACATTCTATCATTCTTACGCCTTTGCATCTTCATAGCTTAGCTTCCATCCTTTTTCTTTTCTTAATACTTCACAATCCCCTGCTCATGACTTTGATCTGTTCTGAATCTGCTTCCTCTAAGAATAGCTTTTGCTGAAACACGTTTCTTAGCAGATCCCAAAATATAATGAAGAGAATGGTGGGATATTTGTGTCTGTTCTTGTAATATATTATTATTCCTTGGTTCTAGAAAAATAGATTTCAGGAAATAGTGTGCTATTTCCAGTTTGATGACTGGGTGCTTGAGTGAGCATAGTTTCTTTTCTTTTTTTTTTTAGACAGTCTCTGTCACCCAGGCTGGAGTACAATGTTGTGATCTCGGTTCACTGCAACCTCTGTCTCTTGGGTTCAAGCAATTCTCCTGCCTCAGCCTCCTAAGTAGCTGAGATTAAAGGTGCTCGCCACCACACCCGGCTAATTTTTTGTATTTTTAGTAGAAATGGGTTTTCGCCACGTTGGCCAGGCTGGTCTTAAACTCCTGGTCTCAAGTGATCCACCTGTCTTGGCCTCCCAAAGTGCTGGGGTTATAGGCATGAGCCACCATGCCCGGCCTTTTTTTTTTTTTTTTTTTTGGAGACATCTCCCCTGTCATCCAGGCTGGAGTGCAGTGGCGTGATCTCGGCTCACTGCAACCTCTGCCTCCTGGATTCAAGTGATTCTCTTGTCTTAGCTTCCTGGGTAGCTGGGATTACAGGCATGTGCCATCATGCCCAGCTAATTTTTGTATTTTTCATTTCACCATGTTGGCTAGGATGGTCTCAAACTCCTGACCTCAGGTGAGCTGCCCACCTGGGCCTCCCAAAGTGCTGGCATTACAGGATTACAAGCATAAACCACCACACCCCCTGAGTGAGTGAATTTTCGTGTGGCTGGATGCATTTTGGCATCTTTTCTTGCCTCATTCCTGGTGCTTTTTTTTTTTTGGAGACACAGTCTCACTCTGTAGCCCAGGCTAGAGTGCAGTGGTGTAATCTCAGCTCACCAAGACCACCACCTCCTGCATTCAAGTGATTCTCATGCCTCAGCCTCCCGAGTAGCTAGGGCTACAGGCACCCACCACCATGCCCGGCTATTTTTTGCATTTTTTGTAGCAATTTGTGTGGGCGGCGGGCGGCGGGCGGCGGGCGGCGGGCGGCGGGCGGCGACTCACCATGTTGGCCTTGCTGGTCTTGAATTCCTGACCTCAAATGATCCACCCGCCTTGGCCTCTCAAAGTGCTGAGATTACAGGCGTGAGCCACTGCACCCGGCACCTGGTGCCCTTTCACTGGGCTAGAATAGCTGAGGTAGCCCATTCTACCCTCTTCTGCCTGGGACCCATATGGCATTTTTGGTTTGTTTTCTCTAAGCACTAGGCCTGTGATATCAGTACAGTAACCACGTGTGGCTGTTTAAATTTAAGTCAACTAAAGTCACAAAGTTAATTCATCCCTCATGTGCTAGAACTAAACTGGAGTCCGCTCACCTGGCACAGTTAGACCAGATATCCATTCTGAGATTTTTGCAGCAGTAGAAAAGAAAGCGTTTATTTGCAGGGCACCCAGCAAAGAGGACCAGACCGCTAAGGCTTAAACCCTGACCTCCCCGATGGTTTGCAGGTAAGGCTTTTAAAGGCAGGGGTAAATTTCAGGAAAGCGGAAGTTACACATTGGTCTTGGCCTAAAATGGTGGGATATCTTGCACCTGGGGCTTAGGTAATAGGGAGAGTCAAAGTTTTCTTATTTGCAGTTGGTTAAAGATTTGTTTAAAAATTTGGGGTCAGCAGAAAAGAATGTTAACTTGGGCTGGCAGATGTGACTCCCTCTAAGCCCTTCAGAAAGAAATTTACAACAAAGAGTTCAGTCTTCAGCAGATCCTTTTTGGGAAGAGGTCCAGGTTTCTGCAAAACAACTCAGAAACCTATGCTAAGATGTTGTCTTTAGTTTCTATAGAGGAACCAAACATCTGACTCTAACTTCCTTGGCTGTTGTTTCAGGCTGCTATTACCTTCTTGCTTATCAAGTTGCTTGTTTACTTCTCAGGGCTAGGTAGGGGCTTGGAATTTCCCTGGAAGGAACTTAAGATTTTCCTTTATTTCCATCCTTGTGGGGGGCCCAGCAGGCCCCTCAGAGGGATCCCTGCTCCATCTAACTCAGCTGCACTAACCACACTTCAAGGGCTCACTCGGTCACCACATGTGGCTTGTGGCTACTGCACTGACCACTGTCAGACATCTGAGCGCGTTTCCCTCTGTTGGACAGCCCCGTTCTAGAGAATGCAACCGGCTACACAAGTCGCAGCCTCAGCTACGCTGGGGTGACCCTTGTGTCTCTGGGCAAGGGGAGGGGAGATGAGGAAGGGCTGGGTGAGGCTCCAGCTGAGACTTGTTATCCGTACCCTGCTTCTCCAGAGAGGAGAGGCCTGGTGGCTCAGCCTGGCTCGGCAGTATCTCCTCCTGACCCCATTTGCTAGGGTGACAGGAATGACCCTCCCTTGCTGCACCCACTGATTATTAGCTTCCAACACCACCCCAACCCAGGGTCTCCGCTGGAGGGGTCCTCTCCTACCCCGGGTGACCTTTTCCTCGGATGGTGTTGGAGTGAGCATTCTCTGTAGCTGTTTCTCACACTGTTGTCTGTTACTGATAAAAAGATAAAACCTGGTACTTTGTATTTTTTAAAAAAGCAGTGAATTTGTGGTATATGAATTATATCACACTTAATTTTTTTTTTTTTTAAAGAGACAGGGTTTCACCCTGTTGGCCAGGATGGTCTCGATCTCTTGACCTCGTGATCCGCCCGCCTCGGCCTCCCAAAGTGCTGGGATTACAGGCGTAAGCCACCGCGCCCAACCCTAATTTTTTTTTTTTTTTAAATTAAAGGAGATGAAACTGCCCAACAGTAAAAGAAAGTGAACTGTCAAGTGCTACTGAGAGCACGGCTGGGGCTCTGGAGAGGTGCACCCCAATCCCTTTCCATCTCCCCACAACCCTTTTACTTTTTTGAAGGATAAGGTTACACTCTGTTGCCCAAGCTGGAGTTCAGTGGCCCTACCAAAGCTCATTGCAGCCTCAAACTCCTGGGCCCAGGTGATCCTCCTCCCTCAGCCTCCCAAGTAACTGGGACTACAGGCATGCACCATCACGCCCAGCTAATTTTTTAATATTTTGAAGAGACAGAGTCTCATCATGTTGCCCAGGCTGATGTCAAACTCCTGGCCTCCAGCAATCCTCCCTCATCAGCCTCCCAAAGCACTGGGATTATAGGTGTGAGTCTCAGCCCCTGGCCTCCATCTATCCTTTTTAGGCCTCCCACCTCACCTCCTCCCAGTGATGCCTGCCCTGTGTTGAGACTCTTGTACCAGAGGGGCCCCTCTGGACCTACCCAACTGCTTCTGGCAAGATCCATCCTGGTGGAGGGGTGATCAGGAATGTGCCAGGGATGGGCTGGAAGAGGCAGCTCTTTCAGATTTCCTAGTAACTGGCTGGAAGGAGGGGTTCCGCTGTGGGGTGCAGGCAGCTCTGTCTACCCACCTGTGGTTGTTTAGGTTGTGGTTGCCATGGTCCCCCGAGAGCTTGGTAAATGAGAAGTCAAACACACATGGGACCTTACTAGGAGACAGTGTGCTCTGGGGTTTGGGGAGGTGGGGGGGAGGGGGCACAACTTCCCCAAGGCCTTTGTTTCAAGGCAGGCAAAATTAATCCGCTGGCCCCAAGACACTCTGCAGCCTGAATCCAGCTTGAATCCAGGTAGATGCAGGCTTCCTGGATCTATGATGATTTGGACTATTTATTGAGTGCTTACTTTATTCTGGGCACAATCTGAAGCCCTTCAGGGGAGGAAAGCAGGGCGGGTTATCTAATCTAGAGTCAGACAGGTTTGGATTCAAGTTCTGGCTCCTCATTTGCTGGCTGTGTGACCTCAGAAAAGTTTCTTGATCTCTCTGAACTTCTATTTCTTTATGGCTCTAAAATGGGAATACCCATACCTGCTCCCGAATAATTTGATAATAATGTAAAGCTCCCAGCGCAGAGGGAGTGCTCCCCAATGGAAGACTGTGAGCTCTATGCAAGGTGGGTCCTAATCTGTCTTGTTTGCTGTAATCTCCTCACCACCCCCTCCACATGCTTCTCACTTTCCCACCTCCATGCCTTTGCCTGTGCCATCCCCTCCACTTGGGATGCCCTTTATCTGCCCTCTATAAATCAAAATCCTTCCTTTCTTCAAGGCCTGGCTCAAATGCCACCTGTATGACATGTGGGTGACTTCTGTGCTTGGGCCCTCTCCCTAACTAGGACAGAAGCTTCTAGAGCCAAGACTAGGGTATAGCTTAACAGCACAACAGCAGAGTGGTAACTGCATGGGTTTACCCCTGAATAAGTTACTTAACTTCTCTATACCTCAGTTAGTTTATCTTTATAACGGGCTTAATAATAGTACCTACCTAACACCGCAGGTATGTTCTGAGATTTAAATAAGGTAATGCACTGCCTTTTCCTTTTTTTGAGATGGTGTCTTACTCTGTCACCCAGGCTGGAGTGCAGTGCCACAATCTCAGCTCACTACAACCTCTGCCTCCTGAGTCCAAGTCATTCTCCTGCCTCAGCCTCCCAAGTAACAGGCATTACAGGCATGCCCAGCTAATATCTGGATTTTTAGTAGAGACGGGGTTTCACTGTGTTGGCCAGTTTGGTCTTGAACTCCTGACTTCAGGTGATCACTTGCTTCGGCCTCCCAAACTGCTGGGATTACAGGTGTGAGCCACTGCACCAGGCCAAAATGAGGTAATGCATGTAATGAGACCCCATCTCTACAAAAAATACAAGAAATTAGCAGGGTATGGTAGAATGTGCCTGCAGTCTGGGCTACTCAGGGGGCTGAGGTAGGAGGATTGAATGAACCTGGGGAGATTGAGGCTGCAGTGAGCCGAGATCATGCCACTGCACTGCAGCCTGGGAAACAGAGTGAGACTCTGTCTCAAAAATAAAAATAAAATGGTCAACCTGCACCATCTAATATGGTAGCCATGAGCCAGATGGAACAATTTAAAGTAAAATGTATCAAAATCCAATTCAATTTAAACTTCAGTTCCTCAGTCACACTAACCATATTTCACATGTAACTAGTGGCTACCAGATATGTCTAATAGGATCCCCAGACAGAAAATGTCTGCCATCACAGAGAGCTCTACTGAAAAGCACCGTAGCGCCTCCCAGTGACGTCTGCCCTGTGTCGCGGCTGTAGCTGATGAGGATTTGTGAACATAGTAAAGTGTTTCAAACGTGTGGTCTGGGCCAGGAAAAGAGCTCAGTGCGAAGGCTCCCGATTCCTGAGGAGACCCCAACCCTCCCTCCCGGCTCTCCTTTCGCAGTCTCTGATGCCCCCAGAAGTAACTAGCACACCTAGGGATTAGGGTGAGAAAGGAGACGGGTGAGAAATGGGCAGGATTAGTGGCTCGGGAGAGGGCAGTGGAGGAACCCAATCTCTGTACATGGCCGGCCTTGCAGGAAGTGGGTGTAGACAGCAGCTAGGGCTTTGCAGAAATTGAGGCTGGAATGTGAAATGGGGCAGGGCTGGGGTGTGGGGAGTTACCTAATTGTTCCTGAGTACATGCCACGGGGGCCCCAAGCAGAGGGAAATGGACAGCGTCAGCCCCACCTTCTCCTTCTGGATCCAATTCTATCAGGAGCCCAGAGTAAGAAAGATGTCCCCAGAAGATATCTAGTGCTGACCAACATCCAATAGCCTAAAGAGGCCCTGGCGTAGGGGACCTGCTAAGGCTGAGGCTAGCCCAGAGGTGGTTTCAGTGCATGCAAACACCCACAAGGCCAAGATGTGGCCATGGGGCCATGCTGCAGTCTCAAGCTGATAGTTTCTTTAGAGAGACTCATGGATAACAGGGCCTCTCCCTTCCTGGAGCTGAAGCTCACAGCTCCTGGGGGGACCAGCGGAGCTGAAGGGGAGTATCCCTTAGATGTGCACAGTCCTTGACAGTCCCTACATCTCATTAGATCTTCCCTTCAACCACACAAGGAGGGCAGGGCAAGCGTTAACAGCTCCATTTTGTAAATGAACCAAGTGACATTCAAAAGATGCCATCTGTTCTCTTCTTGACGGTGGACATTTGTTACAAAAGAAGAACCTGAGCCTCCCACCCCCAACAAAGTAAATGAACTCATTGCTACACTGACCAAGCCCCAGAATCTGACCCTGTCAGAGCTGGGTAAAGGGGGGTGATCTTTGCAGAATCCTAAGTAAGGAAGACTGAGGCTCAGGGAGAAAGGGTACCCTCAAGGAGTGGTCCTCATTGCCCTGCAACTCCCCCTTCTCTAGGGCAGTGGGCACTGGAGGCCTGGGAGGGTCAGTGGGTTCTGTAGGCACTCACCTTGGGCTCTATGGCCACGGGAGACCAGCCTCCCTTCCTCCCAGCGGCCTCCTCCTGGCAGGGGACTTTGGCACACGCTCCATGCCCGCTTGTTCCCCCAGATCTGTCCCCGAGCCAAGCACAGGACCTCACTTAATCCCAATTATGTAATGTGCAATTTAAACAGTTGGCCAAGGAGGAGGCGCTTGGAGCCACGCCCAAGAGTGGAGGCAAAAGGACCCAGTTGGGTCAGGGCTGACAAACTAGGCTTGGCCTCTTGCCTGTAGTGGTCACCATTCCTCAAGCCTCAGCCAGCACCATGAGCGGCCGAGTCGGAGACCTGAGCCCCAAACAGGCAGAGACCCTGGCCAAGGTGAGAGCCCCTCCCCCTGGAGTTCCGGAAGACCAGGGGAAAAGGGCTGGAGGGTGGAAAGGAGCGGCTGGAACCCTGCCCCACTCAGTTGATTCAGCCCGTCCTTGACATTGTCTGTTTGCTGTTACCTCCCAAAGGGTCAAGCCCCACAGTGCCCAGTAACATCAACCCTGTCCAGGGCAGGGGATGAGGGACTAGCGCCACTTCCAGGCAATAGTGTAGGTGGTGCCCACCCAAGATCAAGGCTGACTTCTTCTCAAGCAGGAGCCAGAACCAGAGAGGTTTCCCTGGCAGCCAGGCACCCCCCTTCCTCCTTTCCCGGCACTGTAGGCAGGAGCTGAAAGATGCTGCTGGTCTGCCCTTTAACCCCTCCCTCCTTGGGATCCTGAAAGATGACTGACCTGTAAAATCCCAAGAGAGCAGAAGAGGACATATAATTACTAACCATGTTTTAATAGAAGATGGGATGAAAAAAAAGCAGAAGTTTTGGGGGCTAACACACGGAGGGAACTATGAATACCTCCAAACTCCAATCCACTTATTCACTCACCCAGTCATTTATCCAGGCTGAGTGCTGTGGCGTGATCTCGGCTCACTGCAGCCTCCAACTCCTGGGTTCAAGCAATTCTTCTGCCTCAGCCGCCTATGTAGCTGGGATTATAGGCGTGTGCCACCACGTCAGCTAATTTTTGTATTTTTAGTAGAGATGGGGTTTCATTATGTTGGCCAGGCTGGTCTGAAACTCCTGACCTCAGGTGATCCACCAGCCTCAGCCTCCCAAAGTGCTGGGATTACAGGTATGATCCACCACGCCCGGCTGGTTTATCCTTTCTTTCATCCACCCATCCATCTTCCTACCCACCTTTCCATCTATCCATCCTTCCTTCTCTCCATCACCCATCCATTTCTCCTCTGTCCCTTCACCGACTTATCCACATACCCACTCTCCATTCATCCATCCATCCATCCATCCATTCATTCATTGATTTCTTCTTCCTTTTTCCTTCTACCTATCCACTCACCCATCTATTCTTCTTTCTAACCATTTATTCACCCATCTATCCTCCTTCCATTTTCCACCTATCCAGTGATCCATTTCTCCTTCTAGTCAACCATTAACCCATCCTTTCATCATTGTGGGCCATTTTGCATGTGGGAGGAAAGGAGGGATGATGAAAACAGCTTTGAGTCTGGCGGCCACGGCTCAATGTGAGAAAGCCACTTTAACCAGCATCTCTCTTGCTAGTTCCGAGAAAATGTCCAGGATGTGCTTCCTACCCTGCCCAACCCTGATGATTATTTCCTTCTACGCTGGCTCCGAGGTGAGGGCAGAGGTGGGAGAGGTAGGGATCAGGGGGCAGCAAGAGGGGCCTGGTCCCAACTGCTCCAGAATGTCTCATGGCTCTCAGGATCCATCCACACAATCTTGCTTCCCATGTTTGGGTCCAGAGGAGGGAAGCGGGGTAGGGGAGCAAGGTCTTACCCAGGCCCCAGGGTCCTCCATAGCTCCTCCTGGCCAGGAACGAGTCAAGGCCTCTTTCCAGCTTCACACCTTCTTTCTGTTTTCCCACAGCTCGGAATTTTGACCTGCAGAAGTCAGAGGCTATGCTCCGCAAGGTGAGACCTATCCACTCTAGAGATTTATAGAGGGGCTTTGTCAGGGGCCATCTACGTCTCAAGCCCCTCCTTCCATCCCCATTCTTGTGGCGCTGGGAGCCCAGTCGGGTCCTACCACTCATTTCCCTTTCAGTACATGGAGTTCCGGAAGACGATGGATATTGACCATATCCTTGATTGGCAGCCCCCAGAGGTGAGCCAACACGCCCAAACACCTCAGTCTTTCAAGGTCACTGGAGACCACGAATGAGGGGCAACAAGCCTGAGAGGCCTGTGGAAGCCACGGGCCTGCAGTCTCCTTTCTTATAGTGATAATGAATGTTTCCTGGGGCTTGCAAGGTCCAGGCCTAGACTAAGACATTAGCAACATGAGCCCCTTCAATCATCACGATGATGGACTCTATTGTCCCCATTTTGTGGATGAGGACACTGAAGCCCAGCAAAATTAGGTCACTTGCCCACAGTCCCATAGCCCCAAGGTAGGGCTGGGTTTATGCTCGGGCCTGTTTGGCCCCCCGAACCCAGGCTCTTAACCACCACGCTTAGCCTGTGCTTCTGTGCCCCTGCCCACTAGGGCTCTGCTTAAAGCATCTGGTCTGGGTGGGAAAGAAGTTTAGCCCATCAGGGCACCAATGAGAACAGCGCCACCACTGGCATCTTGGTAGAGTAATGGTCACATCTTCACTTGTAAGGCGTGTACTCTGGGCTGGGCGCTCTGCTTTGCCACCATTAACTCAGGGACTTTCCCCGACAGTCCCAAGAGTGAGGGATTATCTAAACCATTTTGCAGAAGAGGAGGCAGAATGGAACTCAGAGAGGTGGTATCACTGCTTTTTTTTTTTTTTTTTTTTTTTAATGGATGGGGTCTCACTCTGTTGCCAAAGCTGGTATGCAGTGGCACAATCATGGCTCTCTGCAACTTTGAACTCCTGGGCTCAAGTGATTCTCCCACCTCAGCCTCCCAAGTTTACAGATATGTGTTACCATGCCTGGCTAATTTATTTTATTTTTGTAGAGACAGGGTCTCCTCTGTTGCCCAAGCTGGTCTCAAACCCCTGGCCTCAGGAGATCCCATCTGCCTCAACCTCCTGTGCAGCTGGGATTACAGGGATGAGCCTCCTTGCCCAGCCAGTGTCTGTTTTTGAACCAGTTCTGTTAACCCTCAGAATCTGTGTTCTTTGTCAGTAAACCCAACTCTTCTCCACAGAAAGGGACATGGGAGACATCAGGGGCAGACCTAGGAAGCCCAGGGGCCTGCTGAGACCTGGCTTTGCCATTTACCCTCTCTGAGCAAGGCTCTCCCCTGCAGGACCTCAGCTTTCTCACTTGCAGCAAATCACTGCCTTCCAGGGAGGGACAGTACTGTATACCATAGTGTATGCAGGCTTGGGCCACCCAAGTCAGCCTGGCCTGGGAGTCTCAAAGGAGGTGTGTAATGCCACGTTCTGTGCATCTTTTCATGCCCAGGTGATCCAGAAGTACATGCCTGGGGGTCTGTGTGGCTATGACCGTGACGGCTGCCCCGTGTGGTATGACATCATTGGCCCACTTGATCCCAAGGGGCTGCTCTTCTCAATCACCAAGCAGGACCTGCTCAAGACCAAGATGAGGGACTGTGAGCGTATCCTGCATGAGTGTGACCTGCAGACAGAGAGGGTGAGGCCCGGGTGGGGTGGGGTGGATGTCTGGGGGCAGGTGAGGCTGCCAGCAGGGATTGGTCTCAGAAACATACCTGTGTTCTCCACAACCATAGTCAGAGGGCTCTTGGGTCAAACAATTGTTTACCAGCTGTGAGGCCTTGAAAAGCCACAGTCACAGAAAGTTTTTTGAAGGATACTTTGGCTGGGAATAGAATTCTTGGTTGATGGGGTCTTTTTTTTTTTTCAGTGTTTTGAATACATCACTTCACCTGTCTGAGCCTCGGGTCCTTCACCTATAAAATAGGGATAATAATAAAGAATGGTTGCAAACGCGAAATGAGATAATGCGAGTATGTGGTTTAGCACACAGGGTCCAGCACGTATTTCTGAACAATGGTACTATTGCTGCTCCCTCTGAGCCTTTGCCCTTGCTATGCCTTCTGCCGGAACAACCCTAGTTCCTACCACACACTCCTGCCTCCCACAACTCTCCCTGACTTTCTCCTATCTACCCTTTAGGTCTGAAATTTAGATGTCACCTTCTCTGAGTCCCTGCCTGGGTTAAATAACCTCTTCTGTACCTCTGCAGCCCTTGTGGCTGACCTATTACAACACTTATCATCCGATTGGAATGACCTGGTTGCTTGTCATCTCCCCAGCCAGACAGTGAACATTTTAAGGACAAGAATTGTGGGTTATCAAGCATTATTCGTTACACTTTCAGTGTCTGACACACAAAAAAAGTGCTTGATAAATATCAGTTGGAAAAATGGAGGATGAATAAATGAATGACAATATGAATGGATGGATGGGTCAATTAATGGGTGAATTGATGTATAAGGGGATGGATGGATAGATGGATGAATGGATGGAGAAATGCATTCACTGGTTTGTCCGCTTGTTCTTCTGACGACAGAGTCAGGGGCTAGAAGAAGCCCCAAGGGGTCATGTACTTGGGTCGCCATCTCCCAAGCCTACACCGTGAACCCCAGAACTGCTTCTTGCTCTCATCCTTGCAGCTAGGGAAGAAGATTGAGACCATCGTGATGATATTTGACTGTGAGGGCCTGGGGCTGAAACACTTCTGGAAACCTCTGGTAGAAGTGTACCAGGAGGTGAGGAGAAGGTCCATGGCCACCCACCACTTGCTTTGATGACCAGCTTGGCCTGCCGTGACCCAGCTGCTCGCTGAGAGCCAAGATTTAGTTTAAAAATATCCTGGGCTCCCTCATTGTGACTCAAAACCCCAAAGGCCTTAATGTTTCCTAGAAGATCCTGCAGAATGGGTTTTGGGGACAACACTGTCCTGAGACCACACGTGCCAGCTTCCACTAAACCCTCGCCATGCCTCAGTTTCCTTACCTACAAAATGGAGATAGCAATGTAGGGATATTTCAGCAAGTTGTTATGTAAGGTATAGATACACTGCTTGGCAAATAGTGAACATTTAATAAACAGTACTCATTATACTACCATTACTATAGTATTTACTAAAAATGATTATTATATAATTATTCTTAGAGTATGGCTGTAATAGTTTGAGGTGAGAAGGTTCCCACCAGAGGCCAGTGGAGGTGAGGGCATGAAGGAAAATCCTCCAGAGCCATCTGAAACCTCCCAACAGGAGATTACAAAGGAGATGGAGGTAGGAGAAGATGCAATGTGCTCTCTGAAGGGATCTCTCTTGGTTCCACAGTTCTTCAGCCTCCTTGAAGAGAATTACCCAGAGACCCTGAAGTTCATGCTCATCGTGAAAGGTGTGTGACAAATGACCCTGTTTCCTCATCTCTACGCTGAGGGTGATAACACTGCCTTGTCCCAGGATTGCGGTGAGGCAGATTGGTTCCTTGGCTGTATGCAAATCACTTAGAGTGCCTGGCAGAGAGTAAGTTCTCAATAAATGATAACTTCTAGGGTTGACCTTACTGTACAAGGAGGAAGCTTCAATCCCAGCTCTCCCAGAAATCCTCCCTTATTTCTCCTGGCCATGATCATCTCTCCCTCCCCAGACTGCCTCTGGCACTGGCAACTGGTATAGCCTTTCCTATTTGCTGCCTTCTAGGCATCTCCAGCTGTTTTATTTGTGCTCATCCTGCTTTGCGGGCTGAGTTTTCTGCTCCTTGAAGGCAGGGGCCGTGATTCTCAACTTTTGTTTTAGCCCTCACAGGCCTGGGTCCATGGTGGATGCTCCATAGGTATTTGGGTGATTGTTGTTTGGGTTGGTGGGCAGAAGAAAGGATGGATGGATGTTTGGTGATTGGCTGGTTGGTTGGTTAATTGGTTGCTTGATTGGTTTCTCAGTTGACTGGCCAGTTGGTTGCTTGGCTAGTTGGCTGACTGGTGGTTGGTTGGAGAATTGGCTGGCTGCTTGGTTGGCTAGTTCTTAGCTTGGTTGACTGATTGAGTGGCTGGTTGGCATTTTGGTTGGTAGGTTGTTTGGATGGCTGGTTGGCAGGCTGGTTAGTTGGTTGTCTGGTTTGTTGTTTGGCTGAATCTTGGATGGCTATTTGGATGGTGGCTGACTGGTTATTTGGATAGTTGGCTGGCTAGTTATTTGGATGACTGGCTGGCTTGTTATTTGGATGTTTGGCTAGCTGGTTATTTGGATAGTTAGCTGACTGGTTATTTTGATAGTTAGCTGACTGGTTATTTGGATGACTGGCTGGCTGGTTATTTGGATGATTGGCTGGCTGGTTATTTGGATGGTTGACTGGCTGGTTATTTGTATAGTTGGTTGGCTGGTTATTTGGATGACTGACTGGCTAGTTACTTGAATGGTTGGTGGCTAGTTATTTGGATGGTTGGTGGCTGGTTATTTGGATGGTTGGCTGGCTGGTTATTTGTATAGTTGGTTGGCTGGTTATTTGGATGACTGACTGGCTAGTTACTTGAATGGTTGGTGGCTAGTTACTTGAATGGTTGGTGGCTAGTTATTTGGATGGTTGGCTGGCTAGTTATTTGGATGGTTGGCTGGCTGGTTACTTGGATGGTTCACTGACTGGTTATTTGGATGACTGGCTGGCTAGGGAGCACAGTTAGTTGAGTAATCATCTGGCTGTTCCATTGGCTGATTACTTTGCTGTTTGTCTGCTTTGTTAGGTGGTTGACTATTTGGTAGGTTGGCTGGTTAGAAGATGAATTGCTTGACTATTTGTTATCAGTTGGCTGGCTTGTTGGATAGTTGGTTGGCTGTTTGGTAGGTTGGCTGGTTTATTGCTTGACTGAATAGGTGGCTGATTAGAAGTTTGAATGTTTGGCTGCTTTATTGGCTGAATGAGTGGTTGATAATTGCATTGCATGATTGATGTGTGATTGGTTAGTTGGCTGTTGGTTGGCTGGTCGACTGGTTGCTTAGATGGTTTGTTGGGCGCAGGACAGGCATTGGAATTGACCAAGGTTAGTCATGACTCCTCTGTATCATTGGTTATAACCATTATGGAGGGGGTTGCCCAATACAATTCTTTTCTTCCCATTATCCTTACTTTTGTCTATCCAGCTACCAAACTGTTCCCTGTGGGTTACAACCTCATGAAGCCATTCCTGAGTGAGGACACTCGCAGGAAAATTATTGTGTTGGGAAGTAAGTAGTGCCAGCTCAATTTCCTGACCCCTATACATAAACTTTGGAGTGAGGTTGGTCCATTACCCCATCTAGAACTCCACACATTAGATTGTGTTCAGTGGCTCACACCTGTAATCCCAGCACTTTGGGAGGCTGAGTCAGGAGGATCGCTTGAGCTCAGGAGTTTGAGACCAGCCTCAGCAACATAGCAAGACCCCATCTCTACAAAAAATTGAAAAATTACCTGGGTGTGGTGGTGCGCACCTGTAGTCCCAGCTTCTCAGGAGGCTGAGGGGGGAGGATCACTTGAGCCCAGGAGTTTGAAGCTGCACTGAGTCGTGATCACACCACTGTACTTCAGCCTGGGCAACAGAGTGAGACCCTGTCTCAAAAACAACGAGAGAACTCTACACATCACCTAGTCAGAGTCTCCTTCTTCCAAACAGTGAGGTGGGTCTTATCCTAAAGAGTCTGTTACCTCTGGTTTTTTCCCTGCCATACCCCTTTGATGGGCAAGGCCTCCACACCTACCACCTCACTGGTTTCAGTTTGGTTGCTAGTCAATTTCTGGTATATAGGCCTCGGTTTGTTTTCAACACTCATAAGCTTAGTGCTTCTAAAGGCAACCTCGGCTGAGGAGGATGAGGCAGACAAGCAGAAGGAGTAGTCACAGTTCTGAGAAAGGAGGCCCAACAAGAAGGAACTGGATAAGTAAATAATGGTGCATCCATTTGATGAACTCTGTGAATGAATATTTAGTGCCATGGGAAATGTCATTAAGTTTTTTTAAAGTAGATTATAAACTTAACTTCATAAGTATAAACTAAAATAAGATTCAACTAAAAGTATTATCTTGTTTTTATGAAAACAAATATATGGACAATAAATGTATATTTCTAGAAGAAAGCATAACAAAATATTTATTTGTTGATAGTGAGAAATCATGTGGTTTTTAATTTTGTTACCTGTATTTTCTATGTTTTCTAAACTCTGTATAGTAATATATATTAATTAGGCTGGGCACAGTGGCTCACGCCTGTAATCCCAGCACTTTGGGAGGCCGAGCTTGGTGGATAACCTGAGATCAGGAGTTCGAGACAAGCCTGGTCAACCTGGTGAAACCCCGTCTCTACTAAAAATGCAAAAATTAGCTGGGCGTGGTGGTGGGCCCAATAAGGAGTGGGGCTGAGGCAGTAGAATCACTTAAATCTGGGAAGTGGAGGTTGCAGTGAGCCGAGATGGCACCATCGTACTCCAGCCTGGGCGACAGAGCAAGAATTCGTCTCAAAAAAAAAAAAAAAGAAAAAGAATATATATTAATTTTATAAATAGAAAAAATAGTTACGTTTACAAGTGACAGGCTGAGAGAAAGAGAAAGAGGGGAAATAGTTCTTAAACCCAAACCAATGACCCTGGATTTGGGGAAAACTTCTCCCAAGCAGGATGGTCAGATCACGGAATTAGGAGAACTGAGGATCCAGGGGTGAGGAGAATCTTACAAATCCTTACTTTCTCTTTCTTCCTGGTACCTGAGTCTCTGCCTCTACCCAATTCCACTGGGATAGAGAAGCTGATAGATTATGAGGGCCTGGTTTGAAGGGTCCAGGCTCATGCCTGCTAAGCCTCCAAAGCCTGGAGCAGTGTGGGTTACCAGCACAGTCCAGACCGTAAATCCACAGCCTCTGCCCCATGCAACTCTGCTCATTTGGCCCTGGTGTGTGGGACACTGTGGTCTTCCCCTTAATCCCACAGTAGAGAAGGAATCTCTCACAGCCAAAATGAGGAGGTTGGGGAGTGGGTAGCCTGGATTAGCCACAAGGCTGGGGCCATGGTAACAGCCAGGACCCAGAACTCTTAGAGCTTTGCATAGGGCATGAAGAACAGTAATAAGCATTATGGTCATGGTGATTAGGCAGAGAGAGGTGAGGAGGGTCCCTCCAAAGGCCCAAGGCTGTCCATCCCCCACTAGGAGTTCTGACTTGGGCATGCCACTTACTCACAGAGTGACCCCAAGAAGACCGTTGACATCATTGAGCTCTAAAGTCTCCTTGAGGGAATTAGATAACTCTTAGCTTCACTGCTCATGACTGGAAGACCTTCAAGAATGTGCTGTTGGTCAGGTGTAGGGGGCTCATGCCTGTCATCCCAGCACTTTACGAGGCCGAGGCGAGTGGATCACGAGGTTAGGAGTTCAAGACCATCCTGGCCAAGATGGTGAAACCCCATCTCTACTAAAAATACAAAAATTAGGCAGGTGTGGTGGTGGGTGCCTGTAATCCCAGCTATTCAGGAGGCTGAGGCAGAGAATTGCTTGAACCCAAGAGGCGGAAGTTGCAGTGAGCCAAGATTTGTGCCACTGCACTACAGCCTGGGCAACAGAGCAAGACTTCATCTCAAAAAAAAAAAAAAAAAAAAGAATGTGCTGTAGGCTGGACATGGTGGCTTACACTTGTAATCCCAACACTTTGGGAAGCCCAGGTGAGACAATCACTTGAGCCCAGGACTTTGAGACTAGCCTGGGCAACATGGTGAAACTCTATCTCTATAAAAAAAACAAACAAAACAAAACAAAACAAAAATTGGCCAGGCATGGTGTTACATGCCTGTAGTCCCAGCTACTCAGGAGGCTGAGGTGGGAGGATCACTTAAGCCCAAGAGGTTGAGGGTGCAGTAAGCCATTATCATACCACTGCACTCCAGCCTGGACAACAGAGTGAGACACTGTCTCAAAAAAAAAAAAAATGCTGATCCATCTACCAAGGGGGAAAATAGATTTCCAAAGCAATACAATGCTGAGAAAGACACTTCCTATAGCCCCAGGCCTAGGATACTGAGGAATTGACTCTGGCAGCATACCTCCTATAGGGCTTCTCCGCAAGTTCAGGTTATCCTGGTAGGTATGGGAAGCCAATTAGTCCCCTTCATTCTTGCTAACCATCCTTGAATCCCACTGCTCCTAGATAACTGGAAGGAAGGTTTGCTGAAAGTCATCAGTCCTGAGGAACTGCCTGCCCAGTTTGGGGGCACCCTGACTGACCCAGATGGGAACCCCAAATGTTTAACCAAGGTACAAAGAGTCCTTCCCCAGACAAGAGAGGTTCAATAATTAAGCTGGTTTCCCCTTCCACCTAGTCGTTCATTCCACAGGTACCTATAGAGAGACCCCGAGAACTAGGTATTAAACTAGACAATCCAACCCTCACCCTTACAGAGCTCTCAGTAGCTGTAAAGGCAACAAGAAATGGAAGAATTTTAACCCAGAGAGATGAGCTAGAAGGGGAAGCTCCCAGCAGAAGCACTGGCCTGGCCTGGAGGGTCAAAGTAGGCTTGAGGAGGCGGGAAAGTTGGGCTAGGATGAAGAGGATACTTCCAGGGGGTGGTGAAAGTGTCTCAGGCAGGAGAAACATGAACAATGGCCAAAAGAGGGGAGCAAGCCCGTCTCATCCATGTCCACAGATCAACTACGGCGGGGAGATTCCCAAGTCCATGTACGTGCGGGACCAGGTGAAAACTCAGTACGAGCACTCGGTGCAGATCAACCGCAGCTCGTCACACCAAGTGGAATACGAGATCCTGTTTCCAGGCTGTGTCCTCAGGTAGGAGCAGGCCCTGACCCCTCAGAGACCCATCAGGCTGAGCAGCAACCTGTCTCCTCCCCCTCCTGCTGACAGGTGGCAGTTCTCATCTGACGGTGCCGACATCGGCTTTGGAGTTTTCCTGAAGACCAAGATGGGGGAGCGACAGCGGGCAGGGGAGATGACAGAGGTGCTACCCAGCCAGCGCTACAACGCCCACATGGTGCCCGAGGATGGGAGCCTCACCTGCTTGGAGGCTGGCGTCTGTAAGTCTTCCCCAGCTGGGCCTTGGCTCTGGAAGGCTAGAGCCACCTGTCCCATGCTTTAGAAAAGGAAACAGAAGGGCAGTGACACCCCTTCCCCATTCAGGGACACACAGCCTAGGTGAGCACCATTCATTCATACAGTCGCTCCCTCAGTCCATACTCATGAGCACCTACTGTGCACCGGAGCCAGAGACACACAGGCCCTGAAGGGACTAGGGGCACCCGGACCGCAGAACACTGACAACAAGTGATAGAGCAGGTGTAGCTTTCCACATGAAGAAACCAAGCCTCTGAAAAATAAATCAACTGTGCAGAGCCACAAAGCTGAGTGTTGTTCCAGGGTCCTAGCCCAGCCTCGGGGTAGTTGTATGGTTCTGGGCAAAAGTCCGACCATTCTGGGAAGGACCCTTGGTTTGCTCACCTGTGAGCCAGGGGTTATAATGCCTGCTTTTTGGGATGGTTGTGAAGAGGCAAACAGTGTCCAGCAGGCCTGCTTCAGAACCCTGCTTCATCCAAGGGGGCTGGGAGGTCTCTGACAAACCCAACCATGTGCTTCACACCCCCATTATGTGAGTGCCCAGGTGTGAGACAATGGGATGTAATGACCATTGTTCTCAATGCCAGTAAAGCCAGGCCTGGGCACACGCCAAGAGGAGGTGGGTGTCTGTTTACAGGACCTGCTTGGGGTGGCCGTTCCCATGGGGAAGGGAAGAGGCGTGGTGGGAAGCTTGGCCAAACTTGACAAAGCCAGTGAGAACACAAGCCTGTCCTCCTCCATGGCTGGGGGAGGGACACAGAGTATGTAAAACCAAGCCCAATGCCCATCTTTCCATCTGTCCCCCAGATGTCCTACGCTTCGACAACACCTATAGCTTTGTCCACGCCAAGAAGGTCAGCTTCACAGTGGAGGTCCTGCTGCCCGACGAGGGCATGCAGAAATATGATAAGGAGCTCACTCCTGTCTAAGTGGCTCCCACACTTCTCAGAGACCTCCTAACCCTCTGATTTCTCTCTTTATATCCTACACTCCCTTGCTCCCTGAAATTGATTGTTAGTCCTCCTGACTCTGTGACGTTAGTGAGCACAGAAAGAGCTGCCCTGGGGAAAACTCATCTGCTGTGGTCAGATCAAGAAAGGTATGAGAGGCACAACCTTGGAGGGTACCAAGGTTGCAGAAGAGGAAAGAGCAATAGGAAATGCAAGAAGTGGATGTCACTGAAACTCAAGAAATAGGAAAATGAATCCTCTAGCCTTTGTCCTTACCTACCCTAAGGCATTTATGTGTGTGCTTGAATTCCTTCCCTGTGGCTGTGAGGAACTTGGGTTGGAGAAGACATATCTAAATACTTTTTATTTCTACTCCCTAAATATAGTAGATGCTCAGTGTATATTTGTGGTATTGAATGGAGGACCAGAAGGTAGAGAGCAGGCGACTGATTCGATGGCTATACGTGACTGGGAGGAGTTTATGTGGGGTGGATTTCAGCACCTTGGACAGGAGCAGAGGTGTGGTGGGGTTGGACTCTCTCCTGCAGACCCAGACAATTCAGTCTACAGATTTCTTGCAGTGGCTGTCTTTTGAGGGCCCCAGCCACAAAGGCCACATGCCTCTGATAGGAGCTGCCTACATCAGGCTTTGTCTGACTTGCATGCTCAGCTTCCCACCTTCACCCGCTTCCCTTGGAGCACATAGCTTATGCTTTAGGGACTTTCCTGGAAGCAAAGGAAGTCACATCTGGCATAATCATAATAAAAAAACAACTATCATTTGGCGAGTGCTCTCTATGTACCAGAAACCGTGCCAAGAGCTTTGTGAGGTTGGCACGTTTTATTCCAGGCATCAGCCATTGTGCCCAGCATTTTTTTTTTTTTTTTTTTGATAGAGATGAGGTATAGTTACACTGCCCAGGCTAGTCTCAAATTCCTGCCCTCAAGCAATCTTCCTGCCTTGGCCTCCCAGTTCTAGGATTAAATAAGATTACAGGTATGAGCCACCTCTCCTGGTCTGGGCTTTTTTTTTTTTTTTTTTTAAGGAGAATGTAAGGCATTTATTTAGTGTTTACTGAGCATCTACTACATGCCAAGCTCTGCCCAAGAGGCCAGGAGATCAAGGTAGGAGTGGGTCCTGTCCCTAGAGTTCGGCCTGGCTGGGGAGCCCTAGCCTCCGGAAGCAGGACTTCCCTAGACTCCAGGAGGGCCCTGCTCAGCCTGCGACAAGCCTGGAAGGCTCCCCAGATGCACTGGGAGGGCCAAGGGAGAGAAATAGGTAATCTGGGGTCCTGGTGGCCTCAGATCTCATTGTGGGAAGAAGCAAGGGACCCCAGGGGTTGGGGCATTGTGGGGTTGGGGCTGTCAGAGGGCATCCAGCAAGGCGATTCACAGGTCATGGGGAAAGAAGTCTCCTCTTGCTCGTATCCCCAGGATGCCAAGACCAGCTCCTGCTGCAGCCCAGGCCTAGGGTGGTAGTATCCTGGAGCGGCCTTACCAGGTGCACAGCTGGCCAAGGGGTCTTGGTCATGGGCAGAGAGGGCAGGAGGAAGGCTCCTGCTCCACCACCCCATCTCCCAAGGGAGTCCCATGCCCAGACCTTACCAAGTAGCGAGACTAGAGCAACCAGCAGAAGCCCTTTGGGAGCAGCCATTGTGAAAAAGAAACATAGCTTGCCACCCCAAAGCCTCCTTAAATAGACCCAGAAGAGTCAGGAAAGGAACCTGGAGATACAGATAAGACTAGGGCATGGCCGAGCTGGGTCCAGGCAAAATACTTCCACATTCCTCTACCAGCAACGCCCATCCCCGCCCTGCCAAACACACACCTATCTGCAATGACCCCTGATTTTAAGGAAGACTCCAAAGTCCTCCTCACTCACATTGGATTTACTAAAGCTAGTAAGAGTTGTAAACAAAAAATAAACTTCTAAGACCCGCCCCCACCAACCATCTGAATGGACCCTTCCTCTCGGCCAAGGGCATTGCAAAGTTTACCTGAAAGAGTAGTTCAGGCCATGATGGGAAGGGAGTGGGGTTGGACATGCATCATTATACCCTCCTCCCTTTTGGAATTCAGGAAAAGCTGACCAACATGAACATCAACACAGGCCCTAAGTTTAATAAGAAACATTTACAGTCTGTTCTCTCCGAAGCCTGCTACCTGGAGGCTTCATCTGCATAATAAAATCTTGGTCTCAGCCAGACAAGGTGGCTTACACCTGTATTTCCAACACCTTGGGAGGCTGAGGCAGGTGGATCACCTGAGGTCAGGAGTTCAAGACCAGCCTGGCCAATATGGCAAAACCCTGTTTCTACTAAAAATACAAAAGTTAGCTGGGTGTGGTGGTGGGCACCCATAATCCCAGCTACTCAGGAGGCTGAGACAGGAGAATCTCTTGAACCTGGGAGGCGGAGGTTGAAGTGAGCCGAGATCATGCCACTGTACTCCAGCCTGGGCAACACAGCAGACTCTGTCTCAAAAAAAAAAAACAAAACCCCTTGATCGCCACAACCCCTTTTCCTAACCCAGATTTTCTATTGCTAATTCTTTTCTATTGATAGTAACTCTTTCAACCAATTGCCAATCAGAAAATTTTTAAATCTACCTATTACCCGGAAGCCTCTGCTTCGAGTTGTCCCATCCTTCCACACCAAACCAATATCAATCTTACATGTGTTGATGGGTGTCTTATGTCCCCCCAAATTGTAGAAAAGCAACCTGTACCCCAACCACCTTGGGCACGTGTTGTCAGGACCCCCTGAGGCTGTGTCACAGGCACATCTTTAACCTTGGCAAAATAAACTTTCTAAATTGATTGAGACCTGTCTCAGATACTTTTGGGTTCACAGAGTTAGTGCTGATGAAGGCTGACTGCACAGTGGACTTAATGTTCTCATCTGCAGGAAGCTGATAATGATGGCGCTGGTCTCATGAGGCTGTCAGGGAGGTTACATAATGCGATGCTTAGCGCAGTGCATGGCACACAGAAAGAGCTCCATCCTCGTTCTCTGTGGGTGTCCAAGGGGAGGGCTGAGCGCATGATGGAGGGGACTGTAGGACAAGATGACTCTGTCTTGGGGAGGGAGCCAAGCAGGGTTCACGGAGCGGGTACCATTAGACCTGGGCCTTGAAGGCTGGGAAAAGAGGGAAATGGGGTGGGGGGGGCATTCTTGGCAGATGACATGGCCTGACACTGCCTGCAAAGGCAGGACACACAGGACACATCCAGAGCATGACGAGGACTCAGGGGAGGCAATAGCATGGGTGCAGAGATGTGTTGTGGTGAGAGATGAGGCCAGGGGGTTTTGAGTGCCAGGTTGAGGCGTTCACACTGGATCCTGGGGACCATCAGGAGTCATGAAAGGTATCAGGATAGAGGAGGGACTTGGAGAGATTCAGCCACCAGTGTGATCAGATCAGAATGTTCCTTTATGCATTTGGCAATTAAGAAATTCCCAAGCTTTTAATTCACACAAATAAGACCCCAACAATCCTCAGAAGCACATCTCTGGACAATTGTCCAATTAGTTCGTCTGAATAAATTCTTAAATGTGGAATCCCTGAACCATATAATTGGCATTTTTTATATCTGGGTTAGACACCAGATGGAACAATTCAATCATTTGCCCTTGAAGTGGCTGTCTCTTGCCACAAAAATAATGGCCAGTATTTGTGGAGTTCTTGCAGTGAGCCCCACTCTGCCCGGATGCTTTGTGAATCATTTTGCCTGTAATCCTCACAGCAGCTTCAGGTCATTACAGAGTACTGTGCAGCTAGAAAACCAGTGCTCAGAAACATTAGGTAAGTTGCCCAAGGTCACACAGCCTATGAATCAGCTCTGCCCTTGCCTGTGTAAAGAGTCATGGATGTAACGGCGGTGGGCAAAAGCAGTCCTTGGCTGGGGGAGGTATAGGGAGTTAGGGGGCTGTGTGAGCTTGGGTCAGTGACTTTAGGAGACGGAGACCAAACATCCATCTCAAGATGAGGTCGTGAAGATTATTTTGTACCCCGTTTCTGTTAAGGGCTATTAAGATTAAATGAGCCACATCGCATGAATTGCTCACAACAGGACCTGGTGCCCATTCACGAAGAGTTTATCAATAACCAGTTAGAATCGGCCAACATGGGCCCGTTGGGAGATGCTGCCCCCTTGCGTTTGTTGCTAGTATTGCGTGAAGATTGCCACAAGGGACCCAACTCCCAGCATGCTCTAGGACAAAGGGCCCAAAACCTGGGGGTGGGAAAAACCCCGCCCCATCCCAGTTGGGGGTCTGCTCCATCCTCTCACACAGGGGATGGCGATTTCCTATCACAACCAGCATCTGCTACCTCCTGTCTGGTTGACCTCTCTGCACGTGTTTCCCCATCCATATTAATGAGTTAGCACTGAAGTGGTAATCACTAAGAATTGGCTCTGGTCCCACTCCCAGGAAAGAGGCCGACTTCCGCTGGAGAGAGGGCTTCCCACTTGTACCGGGCTAGAGTGTTTGGAGGAGGTATTCCAGCTCTGTGGATGCCCCTTCAGGTAAGGTTGCCAGGTAAAATACAGGATGCCCAGTTTAGTATAAGTATGTCCCATGCAATGTTAGGGGCACACTTCTGAAACATCCTTTGCTGTTTATCTGAAATTCACATTTGAGCATCCTGTTATTTGCTAAACACAGCAACTACCCCCGGGAGTTTGGGGCAGAGGCAGGGGATGGGCTGCCTGGGAGGGGGCAACTACCCATTCTATGCCAGACACCTGGGATGTCTCACCTCAGCCCTCCTAAACTGGTGGGAGGAGTCTCTGTTGCTAGCCCCACCTCACATGAGGCCAATGAGGCTCCTGCTGTCTGAAAGCCACACAGATGATGTGTGCAGCCTCCAGGATAGATGCAGGCTCACAGAGGAGAAGCAGAGACCTCCACAGGCAGCTACTACAGCATTGAAGGGAGTGTTGGGCTAGAGGGAGCTCAGAGTGAAACCGCTTTTGCAAAAATTATAACAGTGAGAAAATTATGGCAGTGAAAGAGACGTGATCTAGCCAAGTCCTCATCTTGCCCTTGTTCCTCAAGCTGCCCCTAATTATTCCTGGGCTTAGTCCAAGCTAACCTTGGGAGACAGTTTATAGTTTAAATGGTAATAGCCTTTGCCCAAAACAACCACCTTTGCAAGGCTAATAAGAGACCACCAGACTAGGAGAATAGAGAAGGCTGAATTCTCCTAAAGTGTGGACATAAATGAGATAGCCACTCATTATTCCAGAGGTCAGAAGATATGCAACTTCCCCACTTACTCCTGCGGATAACATCACCATTTTAGAACCTGAGATTGGCCTTTTGGTGTTACTTTTGTCTTGTTTGGTTTAGAAACACCTTTTAGGTAACATATCCCAAAAAAGGTCAATGAATAAAATAGGTTCTAAAGAATATGCCCCTATGCACAGCCTTCCCTCCCCCAAAATAACCCTTGGGAATAAGCAGTCCCTTTCCTCCTTGCGCTCCTCGAATGTATTTAAAAGGATGTTTTTGCCAGGCCCAGTTGCTCACACCTGTAATCCCAGCACTCTGGGAGGCTGAGGTGGGTGGATTACCTGAGGTCAAGAGTTTGAGACCAGCCTGACCAACATGGTGAAACCCTGTCTCTACTAAAAATACAAAATTAGTCAGGTGTGGTGGCGCATGCCTGTAATCCCAGCTACTAGGGAGGCTGAGGCAGGAGAATCACTTGAACCCTGGAGGTGGAGGTTGCAGTGAGCTGAGATTGCACCATTGCACTCCAGCCTGGGCAACAAGAGCCAAACTCTGTCACACATACACACAAAAAAGAATGTTTTGGGAAGCTCATGTTTATCACCTGGGTAGAGGGTACCATGTCCACATCCGGTATTCCTGGGGTACAGCAGCGGTAGGTGGCTGCAGCTCTCCAACCCTGCCCAACTCCAGTCCATCAAACATTTCTCTCCCACTCCAGGATCTGGGAGCAAAAGAAAGAGCCAGCAGGCCCCCTTCACTGAGGTGCTTGGCAGGGCTCAGTGGCACATCACGGTGCTTTGAGAAAGAGGGAGGGGATTTGTTTGGCACTTTAAAAGTAGAGTGAGCAGGACTGGAGAAAAGATATCAAAATGGCCAGGAGAGACTATTTGACATTAATCCCCTGGGAGAAGGGAAGAGGGAGTTAGATGTGAGAGTAGGAGCTAAAAGTAGGAGGGGCCCGCTCCAAGTGACGGGTGCTGAAATAGACTAGAACAAACAGGACATTGACTCTATCCTCTCTATCCTTCTATCCCACAGCAATTGGGTGCCCATGTCAGCCTGTGCCTGTGTATAATGTCCAACCTCTGATTCTACCAGTCAAGTGTCTTCCCCAATCCTAATGTCAGAGGCTTTCAAACCAGAGTGACTCCATCTTGAATAGGGACTGGGTAAAATAAAGCTGAGACCTACTGGGCTGCACTCCCAGGAGGTTAGGCATTCTTAGTCACAGGATGAGAGAGGAGGCGGGCACAAGATACAGGTCACAAAGACTTTGCCGATAAAACAGGATATGGTGGCCAGGCGCAGTGGCTCAAACCTGTAATTCCAGCACTTTGGGAGGCTGAGGCACGTGCCTCACTTGAGGTAAGGAGTTCGAGAGCAGCCTGACGGCTCTACTAAAAATACAAAACTAGCAGGATGTGGTGGTGCACACCTGTAATCCCAGCTACTTGGGAGGCTGACGCAGGAGAATCCCTTGAACCTGGGAGGCGGAGGTTGCAGTGAGCCGAGACAGCACCTTTGCACTCCAGCCTGGGTGACAGAGCCAGACTCCATCTCTAAAAAAGAAAAACAAAAACAGGATGTAGCAAAGAAGCCAGCTGAAACCCACCCAAACCAAGATGGTGATGAAAGTGACCTCTGGTCGTCCTCGTTGCTCATTATACGCTAATTATAATACATTATCATGCTAAAAGACACTCCTGCCAGCACCACAACCATTTACAAATGCCATGGCAACATCAGGAAGTTACCCTATATGGCCTAAAAAGGAAAGGAACTGTCAGTTACAAGAATTGCCCACCTCTTTCCAAGAAAACTGATGAATAATTGTTTAATACATGTTTTCCGGTTGTTTTTTTTGGCCTCCCAGGTTCAAGTGATTCTCTTGCCTCAGCCTCCTGAGTAGCTAAGATTACAGGCACACACCACCATGCCTGGCTAATTTTTTTTGTATTTTTAATAGAGACAAGGTTTCTTCATGTTGGCTAGGCTGGTCTTGAACTTTTTTTTTTGGAGACGGCGTCTTGCTCTGTCACCCTTGCTGGAGAGCAGTGGCCCAGTCAGCTCACTGCAAGCTCCATCTGCCAGGTTAAAGTGATTCTCCTGCCTCAGCCGCCCAAGTAGCTGGGATTACAGGTGCCTGCCATCATGCCAGCTAATTCTTGTATTTTTAGTAGAGACAGGGTTTCATCATGTTGGCCAGGCTGTCCTCAAGCTGCTGACCTCAACCTCAAGTGATCTGCCTGCCTCAGCCTACCAAAATGCTGGGATTACAGGCATGAGCCACCATGCCTAGCCTCACCTTGCTTCTAATCTCCAAGTTGTCCTTGTTCATTCCTGGGCATAGGCTGAACTAACTTTGGGAAGAACTTAGTTTATAGTTTATAGTTTAAAACAAAGATGATAACAGCCCTTTCCCAAAACAGACTCCCTTCTTGCCTGGGGACTGAACTGCCTTTGTGCCTTTGTAGGACTAATAAATTAGCCAAACGATTATAAATTGTGGTTTAGGAGTCATGCTGCTGGAAGCTACAAGATTCTGACCCTCCCCAAATTGCTCCTGGGGGTAACATCACTATTGTAAAGCCTAAGATCAGTGCTTGAGATATTCTGCAGACCCTGCACTTGGATCACCTGGCACCACACAGATCAATAAATTGGCTCATCTGATCTTGTGGCCCCCACTTGGGAACTGACTCAGCGCAAGAGGATAGCTTCCACTCCGTATGAGTTCATCTCCCACCCAACCAATCAGCACTCTTGACTCACTGGCGGCCCCCACCCACCAAATTATCCTTAAAAACTCTGATCCCTGAATGCTTGGGGAGACTGATTTGAGTAATAATAAAATTCCAGTCTCCCACACAGTCAGTTCTGCATGAATTGTTGTTTCTCTGTTGCAATTCCCCTGTCTTGATCAATCGGCTCCGTTTAGGTAGTGGGCAAGGTGAACCCGCTGGGCAGTTACATGATCAAGAAATAACTGTAAGTATACTCAGTCAAGCAGCCCATGCTGCTGCTCTGTGGAGTAGTTATCCTTTTATTCCTTTACTTTTTTTTTTTTTGAGCAGAGTTTCGCTCTTGTTGCCCAGGCTGGAGTGCAGTGGCATGATCTCGGCTCACCACAACCTCCACCTCCTGGGTTCAGCAATTCTCCTGCCTCAGCCTCGTGAGTAGCTGGGATTACAGACATGTGCCACCACGCCCAGCTAATTTTTTGTAGACAGGGTTTCTCCATGTTGGTCAGGCTGGTCTTGAACTCCTGACCTCAGGTGACCTCACACTTAAAATCCCAGCACTTTGGGAGGATAAGGCGGGTAGATCACTTGAGGTCAGGAGTTCGAGGCCAGCCTGGCTAACATAGTGAAACCCGTCTCTACTAAAAACACAAAAATTAGCTGGACGTGGTGGCACACACCTCTAGTCCCAGCTACTCAGGACACTGAGGCAGGAAAATTGCTTGAACCCGGAAGGCAGAGGTTGCACAAGCCAAGTTTGTGCCATTGCCCTCCAGCCTGGGTGACACAGCAAGACTCCATCTCAAAAAAAAAAAAAAATAATAATGGAGCAGGGTGAAGTGTTGGGGCGGGGGGTGGTGGTGTTTCCCACTACAGACAGCCTGTCCACCGACCTCATCCCCATCAGCCTGGCCTGGGATTGCCTGAAAGCCCCTTGTGTGAGCACCTACTATGTACCAAGTATCTGCAAACCTGCACTCCAGTAGTTCCCTACAAGGCACCACCAGGGCAGTCAAGGGCAGAAGGGGCCCATAGTAGGACATAGTAAGAGGCAACAACAGAAGGGGCACTGGAGCTGGTTCTGAAGGATGCTCATAGCTGGCCAAGAGGAAGAGGATTTGCAGCTGAGGAACGGTGTGTCGTGGGGAGGGGCATAGAGGCACAGGGGGGCGGTGATGGGGAGGACAAGGCTGAGTGCTTAGGCTGTGCCCATGAGCACAAAGCCTGCATGTGGTCTGGGCAGCTCCCAGCTTCAGGGAGAGCCTGTAGAGAGGAAGGTGGAGAGTAAGTGGGCAAGGAATTGGTGATAGATGCCAGGAGATGTCACAGGGATGCAGGTGTGAACGTGCCCACTCCCCCAGGCTGTGACCCCTGGGGGAGATGAGCTGGGAAAATGCTGAGCTGGAGAAGGATGTGAGTGCCAGCTCAGATGGGAAATGGGGGATGGGGGTTGGGGGCTAGAGAACGAGGCTGGGCTTAGAGCCCTTAACGGAGCTGGGAGGGAACAGCAGGTGATTGGGCAGAGGCCATAGGGGCTTGGGAAGGGGACCTGGCCAGTGTGGGACAAAAAGAGTAGCAGAAAAAGGCGCATCCCACATCAGACTCATCCTGTAGCCACGGACACACCCAGAGCAGCAGGGGCCACCACCCCGGAGCCCATCCTGTCTTGCTGGCAGCACTGCCTCCCAGCCCTGCAGCCCCTCTAAGTTCCAGCCCAGGTGCAGGCAAGTCCCACCAGGGCAGGGTCAGCCCACCTGGCTGCACCTGGCCAAGGGGTGGGGCTAGGGTCTTGGCTGGAGCTGATCTGGGGCTCGGGGCAGGGCTGAGAGGAACCCAGGTCTGCTTCAGCCATGTGCTCCCACCTCTATCTCTCTGAGCTGTTGAGGGGACTGGCCCAGGATCAAAGAGGAATGACCCCCTTTAGCACTCTGGAGCCCAGCAGCTCAGGCGAAGCCACAAGGAAAACAGGTCATTCCCCGATTCCGAGTGGAAGAAGCCCCCCGGTCACTTTCTTCTCTCCAGGCTGCTGAGTCCCCTCATAAGGTCTCATGTGACCGTCACATGGGGCTGCCACCACCATCTTGGGCACCTTCAGGCTCAGGTAGTATCTGCCCAACAGGCTCCCCTCCCAGAGGGGTTGGGGCTTTAGGAGGCCTGCAAAAAGAGGGCAATGCCAGGCTGAGTGCAGTGGCTCATTCCTATAATCCCAACAGTTCGGGATGCTGAGGCGGGAGGATTGCTTGAGGCCAGCCATTCAAGACCAGTCTGGGCAACATAAGGAGACTCCCATCTCTATTAAAATTAAGTAAGAGGTAATGCCTACCCCAAAGGAGGCTGGCAGCACCAATGTGGGAGTCCAGGCACCTGCAGGGGAGCACTGATGGGTAGAGAAGCCACTACCCATCCCTCCTCCTCACCACCACACCCCTGCTCATCCCAAACAGAAATAAAGACAAAACAACTTCTTCAGGATTTATTGGGTCAGGGAAGGGCCTGGCCAGAGAATCCGTCCTGAGGTGTCCCTGCTACTGCACTCCTGAGTTTCTCCCTGAGTTGTGTGCCGATCCTTGTCCAGCTGTGCCACCATGGGGTGACTCTGTCAAGCACCTGGGTGCCCAGCTTGCCAAGTGATCTTGGGCCTATACTTTGCCCTCCCTGAGCCTCAGTCTCTCATCCTCCATGGGAGCATGTAACTTTCCTGTTAAAAGACAGGGCCAGGCCCACCCAGGGTCCATTTCCACTCAGTATCATGGATTCTAGGGAAGCAGTCAGGGTTCAGGTCCTGCCTGTCTGTGACTCACTGCAGCCACTGCTTCTTGAAGCTTTTGTCTCTAAGCTTCCGTCTGGCTCAAAACCACTCAGGTGCCAGGGTCTCTGGACCCCAGGGAGTCAGGCATCCACACCCCCTGGCAGGAGTGGGAGGTTGACATGAAGCAGGAGGAGGCCGATGCACAGGCCAGGTACCAGCGTGTGGTCAGGAGGAGCTGGGCTTTCCCACCGATGGGTAGAGCTTGCGCAGGCTGGAGTCCAGGAGGAAGTCCACCGACCTGTAGGGAGGGGGAGGGTGGTGAGCAGGTGGCCAGGGGTGTTCATGAGGGAATAGAAGGCAGGTCAGGGTTGGGGAAAGGTATGCTTAGATGCAGGATACAAATGCCATCCAGGCAGAGACCCACCCTTACCCTGATCCTCCCACCTTGGGCTACTTGGGGAAGCTAGAATCAAACTCCCAGAATGGAAGCCATCCTCTTCTTTATTCAGGAGGAAACTGAGGCACTGGGTAAAAGACTTGCTCAGGGCCTCAGGGTCAGCTATCTTCTCCTGGAGAAAGACTCCTCCTCTCACTCTTATGTTGGTCTGGTTGGGTTGAGGCCATCTCTGGTTCTAAAATCAAACACGTGACCCAAGCTTGGCCAATCAACAAAGGGAAACTGGCTCAGGGGGTGGGCATGCAGTCCAGGATAAACCCATGACACCCTTCCTTGGGATTTTCATTGTTACTATTTAAAAGCTTCTGCTGGGGGAGGCTAAGCTGAGATAGAAGTTGGAAGCTACTAGGGCCATTTCTGCTCCCATAAAGAGAAAGCGGGTGAAGCCAGCAAGAAATAGGGTGGGGTGGGGAGAAAGGCAGCAGGATGGGGAGATCCAGACCCCTAATGACATCATCTGGGTACCTAGATCCAGCCATGCCTGAATGCAACACAACCCTGGACTTTTATTCCATTTTATTCAACCATTCAGTTTGAGTTAGGCTTCTGTTACCAATACCTCCTGAAATGCATTCCTTCCAGGGTGCACCTGCTCCTGCCTGCCTCTGGTTGTTTTGTAATACGAGGCTTTCTTTCTGGGAATTTACTTGTCCTGTGTCCCATACCCTCAAGGCATCCCTCTTCCTGCATTGCCAAAGTACCTGCCAGACCATATGACAAGGGTACAGGCTGTCTGTCCTTTCTACCTCAGATGCCAAGTACCAGCCTTGTCCCTGCTATTGTTCTGGCAAAGTGGGCACACTCCACACCTCATAGAGTCTAGCTCTATCTGGAGCGTGGATGAACCCTGAGGCCAGAAGGCACCCACCTGTCAATGGGGTGGATAATGACGGGGATGGTCAATAGCCCAAGTGCGGTGGTGGTCCACTTGCGGACAGCCAGGGGCCAGCGGGTGGCAGTGCCCAGGACATAGAGAGAGGCGGCACACACGCGGTTGATGGTGAAGCCCGGAATGGCCACAGAGGCCAGGGCCTGCCACACAAAGGTGTCCACCACAGCCACTGTCACTCTGGAGCTTCGGCCTGCTTCAGGGCTTGGCACCTGGTGGGCGCAGAGACACTTAATCTAGCTGAGGCAGAGGCAGGAAATCCTGTGACAAGGAGCATGAGGCTAGACCGGGAGGGGCCAATAGACTTGTCCACACCCAGGAGTAGGGTACAGTCTGCCACATCCAGGGAGTGGGAGTGTTGGCGGGGAGATATACTGTCCTACACACAGGACTGACTACGGACTGCACTGGGCAAGTCTGTAGGGACTGGAGTGGCCCGCAGGGACTTTACCACATGCCAAGGCTGTGGACTGAACCACACAGGAAGAGAGCCGGGGTGGGGGTTGAAAAATAGGCTAACACTCACCTCTCCAGCCTTCTTGCCTTTGTCAATGGCATCCGCCAGCACGTAGGAGCTGGCCACGCCATAGCTCAGCCACACCACCGCCGCTGGCACAAAGGAGCGGAAAGCCTCGCCCACCTCATTGGCATAGCCTGGAGGAGGGAAGATTTAATTCCTAGGCCCACAAACTGTTCCACGAGGGGGCGCTGGAGCAGGCTGGTTCTCATCCTGGCCAACTAAGCAGTCCCTGGGTGACCTTAGGCAAGTGACTTGACCTCTCTGAGCCTCCCTTTCCGAACTGTAAACTGGTGCCATGATGCCCACCTCCGACCTTGGGCCACCGAGGGAGGGCTAAGCACAGAGTCACTGTTACCATTGCTTATTGGTTAGATTTCCTGGCCTCAGTCCCAGGAGTAACTGAACTAATGAGGTGACAGGCACCCAGAGAAGGCAGAGTGATCGAGGGCCGGACGCTCGCCAAGTGCCAGGCTTTTCTGCGCTTTATCCCATTCCACCCTTGCAACTACCCAATGAGAGAGGACCTCCTGTGCATCCGGTTTGTTTTTTGCTTTTTGTTTTTTTGCTGAGGAGGAAACTGAGGTTCAGACACAGCCAGTGCGTGTCAGAACCGAAATGGGAGTGGAGGTACCGACTCCACAGCCAGCCAGAGCGCATGCCAGAGCGGGCAGCTCGTTCACCCCGTGTGATCTTCCACCCTGGGCGGCCCACCAGGGTAGTGTGACCTTGGACAAGTCCCTAGCCCTGTCTGAGATCAGTCTCCGGCCCAAAAGCAGAATGAGAACTAAGATCCTCCCGCCTCCTCCAGGCCCCGGCCGCCGTCCGGCGACCCCTGCTTCTCCAGCTCGGTGGTGGTGGGGTCGCCGCGCCCGTCGCTTCGCGCTCACCCAGGTATCGCACCCACGTGTCCCGGTAGAGATCGCGCTCGGCGCCCCGCGGCTGCGGCTCTGACATGATTCTCCCGCCACGGCCACGGCCACTGCAGCCGTTACTGGCTCCACTGCCGTCTCCGCCGCGGGCACTCGGGTCGGCCCGGCTGGGACCCGCCGAAAGTCCCGCGCTGAAGGACAGGTCAGGCAATCTCCGCCAGCAGGGAGCGTCTGCAAATTCCCCCGCGCACCGAAGCCCCTCTCCTAGGCTAGAGTTTTACAGACCGGTTTTCGTCACGTTTTCTCTGAGCGGTTGCCGCGAACCGCTCCCAGGACTGACTGTAGGTTTTGGAGCCAAAGAGACAGGAGACCAAATCAGGGGAGGCAACACTGCAAAGCTGGTGACCTCGGGCAAGAGTCTGCTTCTCCAGCCTCTCTTTATTTATTTGTAAAAACGAGGGAGGGACACGGGCTGGGCGCGTTGGCTCACGTCCGTGATCCCAACACTTTGGGGGGCCGGAGGCGGGAGGATTGCTTGAGTACAAGAGTTCGAGAACAGCCTGGGCAGCATAGCGTGACCTCGTCTCTACAAATAATAATAATGTAATAAATAAAATGGGGGACACAATAGTGTCCACTCCCTAGGATGGTTCCGAGGATTAATTATAATAGTCACTATTTATTGAGTTTATTGCCAGTCTGGATGTTCGCTAAAGAATTCTCCATGGCTAACACCTTTAAATCCCTCCCGCCAGCCTGGCATCCCGTTTTACAAGTTAGAAAATGGAGGCACAGAGAAGGTGGGTCACTTTCCCAGAACACACAGCTGCTAAGTGATGAAGTCGGGATTTGAACCCAAACTGTGGATCCAGATCCCATGCTCTTAATGGGAGCTCAGTAAATTAGGCCAAAGGCGTGAACGCTGAGCGCCTGGAAGGTGGGTGCCTGGACTCTGCAGTCCCTTCTCAGTAGGCGCCATATATATCTGGGAAGCGTTCGGATCTAACTGGATCAGTATGTCCTCTGACTGAACGTCTCGGAGACAGGATGTTGAATGAATGAATGAACGAATGAATGAATGAACGAATCGGGCAAGGGAGACAGGGTTGGGGTTAGTGATTACAACAGAAGGAAACCTTCCCCTGCTGGACCTCAGTATACCCAGGAGGGCAATGTGTGCACTTCACTAAGTCTCTGTGACTCCCTGGCATGTATAACTGAGCGGCGTTGGAGACAATCCTGGGTTCAAATCCCAGCTGTGCCGCCTATTGGCTGTTAGCCTTCCTGAACTCCAGTTCCCACGACTGCAAAAAAAATGAGAGCAGCCAACATTGACGAGCACTTACTTATACCAAGCTCTTAAGCGCTTTGCACTGCTTATTTCCTTTAATCTTTGCAACAACCCGAAGAATAATAGCAAGCACAGGGTTTTTGCGTGATACCCGGTAGGCCTCATTAAGAGTTAGCTCTTATTCTCATCAAATAAAGGTAGGGAAAATGAGTAACCCTGACTCCCTATTGAGATCCCCGCTTTCAGCCCTAGGCGCCTCAGTCTTGCAGGGCTGTATGGGACAGTCCGGTCAGCAGTTACCACAAGCGGAGTTGGGCTTGCAGGGTGGGGCCGGGGGCCGAAGGGTCGGGTGGTTGGCTCGTGGGAGAAAGGTTGGTGGGGAACGAAGCGGTCCCCAGCCTTTGAAACACACGCAATACTGGCGTGGAATTATTAGACAGTCCCTAAAACCACGTGATTGCTGTTCCTCCGCCGCCCTCTCCCTCTGGGCCCACCGCAAGCTCCGCGGGCGCTCGCAGCGACTCACACTTGGCGCGCACGGGCGACGCGGCACGTACTGAGCAGCTGGTGGGGCGGGGCCTCCGCCCTCATTGTGAAGGCGATCAGGAGCATCCTTCGTGCCCTGATCAAAGATGGCGGAAGAGGGGGTTTCCGCCCCCTCCCGCCCACTGGCTGGGCCAATCAGAAGGCAAGCTGGACGTGGGGGGGCCCCCCCCCCGCCATGGGAAAGCTCACGCCAGAGAGCCGAAGGGGGTTTCTGCGCTTGCGCCCTACCTAGTGGCCTGAGACGGCTGCTGGGCTCTTGAGCCCGCTTAAGTTTAGGCCTCTTGAGTGAGAGGCAGCGAGGAGCCAAGCGGTGGGCATTGAATTTCACTCCCTGCGCACTGAATGTTGCTTTATTCATCGGTTAATTTTCCTAACAGCATTGTAAACCCAGGCCGGGAAGCCCTCCTGAGCGGTGTGGCAGAGGCCAGTGTAGCTTCGGCCCCTTCTGGTCCGTGCTAGCCCGGCCTTTGTTCCGCGCTCCCTCAGCTTCGCGAGATGAGCTTCCCAGGCGGGGCCGGGGCTTGGCCTGGAGGGAAAGACGTTCCCGCCAGGTTTGGGGCCGCTTTCCCGTGTTCCTGTGCAGCCCAGCACCTGGGATTCGTTGGCTCGGCTCCTGGGGTCAGGGTAAGGGCTGTGGTTGCGAGGCCGACTGTGGCAGCCTCCAGCCCCTGGTGTACGAGACGCCGGTCCCGCCTTTGGGCGGCCTCCTGCCTGGGGGGGCCTCCCGGCCTGGCAGCGCCGACCGGCCTCTGAACTCCCTGCATCCGTTGTGTGCCTCCCACAGAGATGGGACTGCTAAGACCTTGCTCAGGTCAGTCCGGAAGCGGGTTGGCGGGCACCGCGGGACACTCAGACTGGAAACGCCCTCTCCGAGTGCTGCTCTCTTGATCCCACTTAGCATTTTTGTCTCGGGGTTGCTCACATGGAGGATTGCTTGGTGAGAGGCCGGCAGCACTGAAAAGGGCACTGGAAGATCCCCTTTTAGCGTTCACTCCCGCCCCCAACCTCCCTGACCCTCCCTGCAGCTGTGATCCCTGGGGGTCATTTCCCTTGTGCTTTGTTTGCATGGAGAACAGCGGATGGTCACCCGAAGTCCCAGGAAGCTCTGAGTCACTGACAGTCGTTAGTAATCAAAGAGGCAGGCCGTGTGGCCCAGGACTTGCCAAAGTTCTCAAAGTGAGGGAGAAGCCAGCCTGTCTACCCCTGAGTAGGAAGATCTGTGCTGACTCAGGCCACCTCCTGAGACCTGGGAAAAGCCAAAAGCTACCCCAGCCTCAGGGCTAAAAAGTTTGGAAGAGCCTCTCATCCCCACCATAACTCTAGCAACCAGCTACTCTGCTACTCCTCATTGCGATCTAAACTTACGTGTTCATTTAGGAGCAAGTTTCTCCCTGGCAGCTGGCTTCCCTGAAGTGTTAAGTCCCAATCTTTCCCCCTTTTCTAATGTTTTTCCCTGCTGCCACCCTGTGGTACCCCTCTCCTTATATTCGCTGTCCCTGGACAGGTGAAGTTGGCACACTTTACAGGACAGACAGATTCTATCACAATGGCCAGCCCCTGGGGACTCCTTGGGAATTTGAGAGACAAGGAGACCCACTTCAGTTACTCTTCCTCTGCCTCACTCTGAAATGAAAGATCCCCAGATCCAGCCTGAGGTCTGTCCTCCAGCCCAGTTTCTTTGGGCTTCAGGGTTGTGCGAAAATGACTGCTACAGGGGGTAGAAATTGACAGGGTGACACTGAGGGGGCCAGGCCTGCTGTAGGAGAAGGCGTTATTTTGGGGAGCCTGCCCCCAGCTGTTTCATCTTCTCTTCTGAGGCTTTGTCTGGAAGCAGGACCTCCACAGTGAAACTGACCTTCTTGGCGTGAATGAAGCTGTAAGTGTTGTCAAACCGCAGGACATCTAAGGGGAGGCAGAAACCAGACATTCAGGCAGTTCTGACAAAGGGCTTGGGGACAGCGATTTTTGTTGATATTTATTGACTGAGTAAGGCAGTGTGCCAGGTCATGGGGATGAAGGTGGCATAGGTGATGATCCTTGACCTTCTGAAACTTAATCTAGCTGGGTTGACAAGACATTCATGGAGAGAAAAAGAACAGGCAGAACATGCCAAGTGCCACATGAGTGACAGAGACCATCTCATCTGTACAGCTTGGAAGAAGAGGGCCTGGTAAACTGAAATCATGTGAAATGCTTTTTGGAGGAGTTAGCGCTTGAACTGGGCTTTGAAAGGAGGGAGGAGAATTAGCAGCAGCAGTACCAGTTGTAATAATAATAACAGCTGTGTGGCACAGCACTGGGTTGGTAATCTGTATGTTATCTCACTCTTCCCCCCAAATCTATGAGTTCAGCATTAGTCCTGTTTTACGTCTGATAAAAAGGAGGTGGTGTGACTCTTGTGCCACACAGTGAAGAAATGACAGAGCTGGAGTTTCCATCTGGTCCACATTGCTGCCTTTGTTCTGCCTGACTTAGACCCTGGAAAACCTGTCTCTGTTCAGTTTCTGACAAAAGGTAAAATGTGCAAACTTTCTGAACCAGGAATTTATCCTGCAAAAAGATAAATGGACAAAGATGCTCACTGCATCCCTATTTGTAATCATAAGAGATTGGGAAAACTCAAATGTTCATCAAAGGAGAATTGCTTCAACAATTTTATACTGTAGTCCATATGATAGAATAGTGATATATTTTTTAAGGAGGTTAGCTCCATAGAAGTGACAGGAAACTGTCCACAGTATATCCTGAGGCCAAAAAAGCAAGCTGCAGAACAGTTTTAAACAGTTTGTAACAGTTTTGTAAATACATACATAAAAATACTTTTGGCTTTACTGCTTAGTCTGTTTCGACTCCCAGATTCTCTGATGATACCACTCTGGTGCTTGTCCTAAAGAGAAAGTTTCCTCAAATCCTGTGATGAGTTTCACTGTTTCAAAATTCCTTCAAACATACAGTGAATGGCAGACAATTCCTATTAATATATGTGTGTGTATATGTCCTGTTTTCTATTTAAGATAATCTGATTGTCATCTTCACACAGGGGCCATGCTAATCTCTGTATTGTTTCAATTTTCGTACATTTGCTGACGAAGCGAACACTGTATGCCCTGTTCATTATGGAAACATAATGCTTCTAGATGGAAGATATCCGATAGAATAATAGACATTAGCAGTGATTTTCTCTGGAAAGAGAAAGTAGGCATGTACTTGGCAGAGAAAGCTTCCATACTTTGGCAGAGGAACAGGCTGCTTTTAATCTAACCCTGTTTCTTTGAGAAGTTGTTCCATTTCAGCCAAGCACCCGTTCAGGAGAACTGAGCGTGAAAACAAAAACACTAGCTCTGCCCCGTCTCTACCCTGATCTTCTCTCACTATTCCCAGCAATTAAAAAATATCCTGTATTTAATCCTAAGACTTAACCTTTTCCTGACTCTGGACAAAATGCATAGTTTAGACCAAGGATAGACACACCACCCACTCTTTCCTCATGGTACAAAGTGTTAGTCATCTGTTTTTCCTCTGTACTAGAGTTCTTTCAGGGCTAATAGTTCGTCTGGCAAGAGTGATGCTTCATCTCTGTCCTGGATAATAGAGCCTTAGCAACCAGTATCATCCATGCTGGAGGAGAGGTCCTTTGCATTCTTTGGACCAAGTACTAGGTCGATAATGGCGCTGCCTAGCAAAATAACTTGGCCTCAGAAACAAGAAAGGAGTTGACGGAGAGGCACAGGCCCAAGGGGAGTGAAGTCACTGCAGCTCCAGAGTCTGTATGGTTCATTTTGACACTTATCATGGACTCACAGAGCCCCTAGAGACCCTCCAGGCTAAGGCTCCTTAACTTGAGTTGGGTAACTGACCCCTTGGAGAATCTGATGAAAGCATACAATTTTAGATTTCCTGGAGCCCATTGTAGACCCTCTGGGGCTGTGGTTCCCAGTGGGAAAGGTACAACCTTACCCTCATTTATGTATTGAAAAAGTATATATTCTAAATTAGTTCCCTTTTATGTCTCTTTTCTATTACACTAGGAGATTATGTTGATTTTTAAATTATGTGTGTAGGTAGGATGGGTTATATTTTCGGATTATAATATTCAGAATTTCTGTATTTTGAATTTCACTTCAGAATAGTAAAGGGGACGTTTTAGACACTATTTGTTGTAAAGAGGAAGTGTCTGGGTCTTTAGGATTTAGAACGAATGCTCTGGGGGACCCCAGATTAAGAGTCTCTCTCTGTCGCCCAGGCTGGAATACAGTGGTGTAATTTTGGCTCACTGTAACCTCTGCCTCCCGGGTTCAAGCAATTCTCATGCCAAGTAGCTGGGATCATCACACGTGCCACCACACCCTGCTTATTTTTGTATTTTTTAGTAGAGGCGGGGTTTTGCCATGTTTGCCAGACTGGTCTCAAACTCCTGGCCTCAAGTGATCCACGTCCCTTGACCTCCCAAAATGCTGGCATTACAGGCATGAGCCACCATGCCCATTCATCTCTTCTGTTATTTTAAGGAGAAGGAAAACCAAACCTAATAGAGACACTTGCTGAAAACACTGGGAGAGCTATTGGCAAAGCTGGACTCAGAAACCAGGTCTCCTGGTGCCTGGCTGGGCTCTTTTCAGCAGCACTGCTGACCCCTCCTACAGTGTTTCCAGTCTTCTGACCACGTTGTGCACTTGTAGTGGACAAAGTCCAGATCTTTCCTTTGGAATCTTTTCATTCGTAGTTGCGTATTCTATACTCAGTAGGCCCTTGGTAAATATTAGGTGAGAACACAAAAGTGAAATCAATTCAAACTTTTGTTCTCCTCCCTGGTAATTTAATTTCCTGGGATAAGGACCAGAGAAGCCTAGGGAAGGTTAATGTACTCTCACTATTGGAGGCTGACACAGTTTTAATTTCTCCACTGGATGACTGTTCCACTTTCCAGCGGTCTCCTGGTTCTCCAAGGTCATTGCTGTCCCACAGGTGAGCTTGCAAGCTAATGCTGGGTTCTCTGGGTTCACATCTAACCTTAGCTGTGGCGCCAGTTAACAGCTGATTCCTACTTCGTTGTCTTTATACCTGGGAAGGGGGAACGGGTCCTATGGCCTGACTCTGCTCTTCTTGGGAATGGGCAAGGAGCAGATCCCAGACAAGGCCCTGTAGGCAGGTAATGGTTCTGTACAGGAATGTATCCAGAAGGAGCTAAAATAAATCTGGGGGTTTGCAAGCTGAAGCCTGATTATGTTCAAAGGTTCATGTTCCCTTCTTGGGCAGTGTCCTTCAGATACTAAAGAGAAGATAGAGTGGTAATGGGTGGATGCTAGAAAAAGGTCTGGGGCTCTCCTACTGGCTTTGTGACCTTGAGTAAATTACTTCCTTGGTCTGGGATTCCACTCTGTCACATCAAGGACAGTCAATGCCCCAAAGGTTCTGAATCAGGACTCTAGGATTCTCTTGTGTCTTCTGTCTTGATGTTTATACAAGCTACTTTATAGGAGAGATAACATCCCTTCTCTATACTCTAGCTTTCCCATCCATTAAAAAAAAAATTCAAGTCTGGGCATGGTGACTCATGCTGGTAATCTCAGCACTTCGGGATGCCAAGGTGGGAGGGTTGCTTGAGCCCAGGAATTCAAGACTCCAGCCTGGGCAACACAGCGATACCTCATCTCTACTAAAACAAAGAAACAGACAAAAAATTCAAGCTTATATGTATGAAGTACTTTCTCCTCTGTGGGTGACATTGTCTGGGCTGTGCTAAGCCTTGGTCTTGCTGAAGCGCACAGTATACGCCTTCTCCCCCAGGACCCAGCTGCTCATTAATAAGAATACTCCCCCCTCCCCAGGGAGCTATGTTGTACCACAGAGCATCTGTGAGGAAGGGGTAGTAGAGATGAAGGATGCCTGGGATGTGAGGAAGGAGGCAAAATCTCAGGTTGGGTGACAGTGTGGACAAGCACAGAGGCCGAGACATCTGTGGGGCTAGTTCAGATCTTCTGGTGGTACTGGTACTGCCATAGAAATGGGGCACAGGGCTTCTCCCATCTCCTGGCATTGTCTCCAGGATGACCCTTCTCCCACACGCCTTGTCCTAATAATAATAGTGGTGACTGCAGTGTGTTGAGTGCTTGCTCTATGCCAGGCATTATGCTAAGCGCCTCACAGAACTTATCACATTGAATCATCCAGTATCCCTGTGAGATATCCCCAGTGTAGCAGTCAGGAAACTGAAGCTCAGGTTTTGTCATTTGCCTAAGGCCATGCAGCTAGTCTTTAGTCAAGTCCAGCTCAGCTCTGACAATAAAGCCTTTGCTGTCATTGATTTTCCATTGGCTCTGACAAAAAGGAACAGGAGATTTGATTGTGGATGTTGAGGAGGGTGTAGGTATGGCTTTTCTGCTTATAAATGTAAAATTAATACATAGCCATCATAAAATATATTTGCAGAAATACTGTAAAAATGAAAGCCCTCCATAAACATCCTATCACCCCATAGATAACCACTTTTAGAGTTAGCATAGATTCCCCAGAATTCTTTTCTGTGTACATACTTCTTTAACCAAAGTGAGTACATACCATACATGCTGTGTTTCATGTTTGTTTAACATGTCTCAGGTATCTTACATGTCAGTTTATTCTCTTTAACATTGTATGGATGGACTGTAATTTACTTAACAGACCTTATTATGGTCATATGGTTTACCGCCAGTTTCCTAGGCTGCTGGAAACATCCTTGTTCCTATATCTTTGTGTGTTTCTGTAGGATAAATTTTCAGAAGTAGAATTGCTGAGTCAAGGGGAATTTTAATGCATATTACAAAGTTAAGAGAGGTTAAGCACCTTTTCCAATGTCTGTTTGCCATTCTTTTTGTTTGTTTTTGTTTTGTTTTGTTTTGGAGTGTGGTGGCGCGCTCTGGGCTCACTACAACCTCCACCTCCCAGGTACAAGCGATTCTTTTGCCTCAGCCTCCCAAGTAGCTGGGACTACAGGCACGTGCCACCACGCCCGGCTAATTTTTTATATTTTTAGTAGAGACCAGGTTTCACTGTGTTAGCCAGGATGGTCTCCATCTCCTGACCTTGTGATGCACCTGCCTCAGCCTCCCAAAGTGCTGGAATTACAGGCATGAGCCACCGTACCCGGCCCCATTCTTATATTCTTATATAAACTGCCTGTTCATAATCTGTGTTCATTCCTTGGTCAGCCTGGAGATGAGTGAAACTCAGGTGAAGGATGGACTTTTGAGCACTCCACTTACCTTGCAATCCCATGCTCACCCAGCCAGTTCTGTCTCTGTGACCTCTGGGTAGGAGCAACCCCAAGAAATATCTGGCCAGTCACAGACCCAGTTAGACCTGGACCAGAAATCAGAAGTGTTGAACCCCTGTGATGGCCCAGGACTGTGACTCACCCATACCTGGGAGTATGAGGTCAAAGTCCCACCCTGCTGCTAACCAGCTGGGTCACCATAAACAAGTCATTTCACCTCTCCAAGCCTAGGTTTCTTCATCTATGCAAGGAGAGGGTTGAACTGATTGCATCCCACTTCTAGTTCTGACACTCTGAGAACCAAAAATGCATGGAGGAAGAGGAACCTCACAAGCAGAAAGCTGGACATGGGGCTTCAAGGCATTGCCAAGGCAGAGATACTTACAGATGCCAGGATCACTGCAGGTGAGGGTCCCATCTTCAGGGACCAGATGGGAGTTGTACCTCTGGTTGGGCAGTACCTCTGTCATCTCCCCTGCCCGCTGCCTCTCCCCCATCTTGGTCTTCAGGAAAATCCCAAAACCAACATCCGCTCCATCTGACATAAACTGCCACCTGCAGGGGAACATCACCAGTTTAGACATAATTCTGTCTGCGTGTAATCTCCCAGGGTCTTGGAACCAGGGCTTGTCCTATCGCAGCCCACCCATCAGGACCTATAGATGAAAGCTCAGGTCTCCTGGAAGGGCCCAGGCCCCTACCTGAGGACACAGCCAGGAAAGAGGATCTCATACTCCACTTGGTGGGAAGAGCCACGGGAAATCTGCACGCTGTGTTCATACTGCTGTTTCAGCTGGTCTCGAACATAATGCTTCTTGGGGATGTCACCCCCATAGTTGATCTAGAAGCATGGCATGGAGTGAACTGGAATGTGCATTTGAGCCAGGTATCCCTGTTCACCTCCAGCCTCTGGCAGCCCATACCTTGGATTTGCACTTGGGGTTTCCGTCAGGGTCAGTCATAGTGCCCCCATACTCCATAGGCACCTGGTCAGGGCTGATATGTTTCAGTAAAACCTCCTTCCAATTTGCTGGCAGGAGAGGGAAGGAAGGATAAAGATGTATCTCAATACTAGGTAAGATTTCACCATAACCCTAGTGGTCTACATTAAAGAGGCGGAAAAAGGCCCATGCACCACCCTCCCCACCACCCCGCCTCAAATTCCTGCATTAGGAGTACTGCAGGGGATTCATTGGGAGCCAGAGGATGCTCTATCCCAGGCCGGGAATCAGGAGGAGATCCTGGTTCCTGTTCTCATTGTGTCTGAACAGCTAAGTGACTTTATTCTTGCCGCTCCTGGTTATGGTGGGAGTGAAAAGAACTAAGTACTTGAGGGGGCTTTTTTTTTTTTTTTTTTTTTTGAGGCAATCTCACCCTGTTGCCCAGGCTGTAGTGCAGTGGCGTGACCTCGGCTCACTGCAATCTCCGCCTCTCAGGTTGAAGCAATTCTGCCTGAGCCTCCCACAAGTAACTGGCTCCCAAGTACCTGGGACTACAGGCACCCGCCACCACGCCCAGCTAATTTTTTGTATTTTTAGTAGAGACAGAGTTTCACCATGTTGGCCAGGCTGGTCTCGAACTCTTGACTTCAGATGAGCCACCCATCTCAGCCTCCCAAAGTGCTGATATTACAGGCCTGAGCCACCATGTCCGGCCGAGAGGGCTTTTTAAACCATAAAGTGCCTTACACACATAAGAGTATGTTATTATCCCAGGGAGGTGATACATTGAAGTACAGCAGGAGTGGGGACAAAGAAAGGGGAGAAGGGCATTCCATGCAGAGGGAACAGCTTGTGTGGTGGGCAGAAAGGCCTGAATGCACATACCTTGTCCTGATGAGACTGAACCTTGTGAGGGCAGAACTGTGTGTCTTTCCCCTACCTTCCCCTACAGCTAAGTCATGACTTCATAAATAAATGCATTTCTGTAGGGTGACCCCTTAAATGGATTCCTTGGCTTTACCCCAGCCACCATTTAACTTCTGCTCCTGATGTTTTCAGCTGTTGAGCCACCAGTGATTTGGCTCTTTTTTTATTTTTCTTTTTTTTTTAGCCAAGCTCTTTCCTCTCTAGGAGAGTTTGACTGTAGCACAGCCAGTGCTAAAACCACTTCTCCACCCGTGCAAATTCATAAATATCAGCCAGGAACCATATTTTGATACTAAAACCTGCCTACTATGTCGAACGTATGTAGGTAGCAGCTCCAGGCTCTGGGGTACAAGCCGGTGGCATGCTGGCTGGAAACCCACAGAAACTGTCCAGAGTCTGCCAGCCTTCAGATTTTTAGGGACCAAAGACCATGCAACTCCTGGGAACACAGTGTCTGGTTTTGGGTGATTTAATCTGCACTGCTAAGCTCCAGTGACCAGCCCAAGGGAATGTCCCCTCTCTGTGGGAGATCCTGCACCTTCGCAGCCTGAAGCAGGTTTGGTTGAAAGAGTTTTAGGTGTGGGTAGGGGAACAGACTGAACCTCCTACACAGCTCTGCTGCCGGGAAACCAAACCGTCTCATGCCCATGGTGGGTGGTAGCAGCAGAAAAAACAAAAATGATGAAAACCTCTTGCTCAGATTTTATAGTTCTTCCCCCAGGCCAGCTGGAGAGTTGGGATAAGGCCAGGAGGATTCTTCCCATCTCACAGAGAGAGTAACTGAGGCAACAAAAAGCACGGAGCTGGCTGGGCGCAGTGGCTCATTCCTTTAATCCCAGTGCTTTGGGAGGCCGAGGCAGGAGGACTGCTTGAGCCCAGGAGTTCGAGACCGACCTGGGCAACAGTGAGATCCTGTCTGTATAAAAAATAAAAATTGAGGCTGGTGTGCTGGCTGTAGTCCCAGCTACTCAGGAGACTGGGGTGGGAGGATCATTTGAGCCCAGGAGATTGAGGCTGCAGTGAACTGTGATCACACGACTACACTCCAGCCTGAGCAACAGAGCAAGACGCCCTCAAAAAAAGAAGAAAAAAGAATACTTTTGTAGGGACCTAAATTTAAAAAAAAAAAAAAAAAAAAAAAGCAGAACTTGAGCTTATTGCTGGCCAGAGCTGTGACTGGAACCCAGAAGTCCCACACTTCCCTGATGACTTCACTCCCCGGGTCTCACCAGCACACATTTGGAAAATCTCCACTTTTAATGTGTCACCAAAAGGTGAACATTGAGAAGCCTTCAGAATCCCTCTTTCCTACCCCACCCCCAAGTTCAATGCTGTAGGCGGCATCCTCCCTTTCATGAGCCTGTCCCAATATACATTTTTGTTTTGTTTTTGAAACAGAGTCTCACTATGTCTCCCAGGCTGGTCTCGAACTCTTGTGCTCAAGTGGTCCTCCTGCCTCAGCCTCCTGAGTAGCTGGGATTATAGGTATGAGCCACTACACCTGGCTGCCCAGTCTACCTTTCTAGCCTTTTCTCCCTCCACTCCACTTCAGCAAAACTGAACTGCCTGTCCATAGCTGGCTTGCCTGTGTGTCTTCTTTGCTGGGTTTTGGGTCACACTTTCCCTTGTGCCCTGATGGTGCCCCCACTTCCCTGCATATTCATTCCCTGTTGACTTGCCTCTCTGCCTACCTCATTAGTCACTTCTTCTCAGTCTCCCTGGTGGATTCCTCTTTCTCTGCCTGCTCTTGAGCTCAGATGTCCCTCAGGGTTCCGCCTCTGTTCCTCCATAGGCAGTCTTACATACTGACAAGGTTTTAGCTGCTGCTATTTGATAACTCCCAAATCTCCAGACTAGAGTTTTCTCCTAAGCTTCAAACTCAGGTATTCCCAACATTTTTATATCTCACAGACTCCTCAAGCTCAACTTCAAGCTTTTTTGAGCTTATTCTTCTAGTTTTCCACAGTTGAACGAATGCATCACCATCTCTCAGTCACCTCTGCCAGACACCAGGAGCTCATTCTAGATTTCTTTCTCTCTTACTTCCTACATCTAGTCAATTGAGTTCTGCTGTTTTACTTCCTAAATACATCTTTTTTTTTTTTTTTTTTTTTTTTTTTTTATAGGTTTTTGCTCTGTCGCCCAGGCTGGAGTGCAGTGGCACCAATCACGACTCACTGTGGCCTCAAATTCCTGGGTTAAGTGATCCTCCCACTTCACCCTCCCAACTAGCTGGGACTACAGGCACACACCACCACACCTGGCTAATTTATTTTCTATAGAGATGGAGTTTCACCGTCTCTACAAATGTTTCCCAGGCTGATCTGGAATTCCTGGACTTAAGCGATCCACCCACCTGGGCCTCCCAAACACAAAGTATTTGGGATTATGGGTGTGAGCCACTGCGCCTGGCCCTAAATAAGTTTTAATCCATCCTCTCCTCTGTACCTATTGCCACTGCCCCAATTCAGGCTTGCAACACCTCTTACGTGGACCGTGGCAAGTGTACAAACTGGTATCCTTCGCAATCTTGCTAGTACGACCAGTTTAAAATCTGGTTGTGGTACTCCCCTGCTGAAAACGCCTCTGATTCCCAGTGGCCTGTAGAGTCATGTCCCAGCTTCTCAAACTGCCCTGGATTCTCTAGGACCTGATTCCTGGGACCTGCCTCCCATTCTGTAACAGCTGCCTCTGCCATGCTGTGTAAGGTCTTTGTTCAATGCTCTTTATGCCAAGCAGCTTCCTGCCTTGCTCCATCTGGCAGACTCTTACTCATTCCATAGCACACAGCTTAGGTAAGCATCACCCCCTGCCTAGCTCAGGTGGAGTGAGTGCTCCCATTGAGTGCTCCCATGCACTTTGTGGTCTCCCCTTCTGTACATTTACCATAGCATGCTGATAGATTTGTTTTTGTCTGCCTTCCCAGAGAGGCCAAGAGATCTTCAAAGGACTCTGTCTTTTTTTTCTTTTTCCTTTTTTTTCTTTTTTTTTTTTAATTGAGACGAAGTCTCATTCTGTCACCCAGGCTGGAGTGCCAGTTGCACAATCTTGGCTCACTGCAACCTCTGCCTCCCAGGTTCAGGCAGTTCTCCTGCCTCAGCCTCCTCAGTAGCTGGGATTACAGGTGTGCGCCACCACGGCCAGCTAATTTTTGTATTTTTAGTAGAGACAGGGTTTCACCATGTTGGCCAGGCTGGTCTTGGGTCCTGAGCTCAAGCAGTCTGCCCACCTCGGCCTCCCAGAGTGGTAGGATTACAGATGTGAGTCACGGCGCCCAGCCAGGATTCTGTCTTATTCATCTTTGTAGTCTTGGCACTAGCCTGGGTCTGGCACATAGTAGGTGCTTGTCAAATGAAGCTGCTCCTAGTTTTCCCAAACTAAAAGCAACTTTGCTCCTGCGACCTCTGTGGCACACTCTCTATGACTATTCTGCTGTCTTTTCTAGTTTATGTCATAGCTCTCTCTCTCTAGTTTTTTTTTTTTTTTTAATTTTTTTTCTCTATATCTCTAGGTCTTTAAAAAGAAAAAAAAAAAAACAAAAAAAACAGGGTATTGCTGTGTTGCCCAGGCTAGAGTGCAGTGGCATGATCATAGCTCACTACAGACTTGAACTCCTGGGCTCAAGGGATCCTCCTGTCTAAGCCTCTCAAATAGCTAGGACTACAGATGCATGCCACTATGACCAGCTATTTTTCATTTTTTAGTAAAGACACGGTCTTGCTTTGTTGCCCAGGCTGGTCTTGAACTCCTGGCCTCAAGTGATCCTCCCACCTCAGCCTCCCAGTGTTGGGATTACAGGCACAAGCCACCACACCCAGCCCCTCTTTCCAGGTCTTCTGTCTCCTGTTATACTGTAAGTTCCTTAAGGGCAAGGACTGGAGTTTCATTCGTCTTTGAATCTACAGTAATGGACCCAGTACTTGCTTCTAAAGTGTCTGAGAGAAAGAGTTCTTAGGAAAACAGATGAAAGCACTAGCTCTGCCCCAGCTTGCTCCTAAGTCCCACTACTCCCAAACTAGCAGAGGGAGCTTTCACCCTGATGGCTATGGCCATACTCCTAAAGCTGGACCCGATTTGGGCTACAGACCATCCTTTGGAGTTGAGAAAAGCCTGGACCACTTACCTCCCAGGACCATGATCTTCTTACGGGTGTCCTCACTCAAGAAGGGTTTGATGAGGTTATAGGCCACAGGAAACAGTTTGGGGGCTGAGACAGAGACCAGATAATGTGAGGCTGGGAGCAGTGCCCAGTCTGTCCCTAACAGCATCCTCTGTAGCACCTCCTACCCTCCCACCAGCCCATGCTGGGCCATATGTCCCCTAGGGCTCTGGAGCCCACGTAAGCAGCCCAGGGTGTGCGGCTCAGCATGGGCATCTTTGAGCTCCAGCCATCCCATTTGTACAGTGGATATAGTCAAATGGTCTCTTTCTATCTCATCAGGCTAGGTGGCTCAAAGGAGGTCGTACTGAAAGCTCTGTGAGTTATAAAGTAGTCTGCATATGTGAAGGGCAGTCTTCTTTTTATTTTATTGAGACAGAGTCTTGCTCTGTCACCCAGGCTGGAGTGCAGTGGCACCATCTAAGCTCACTGCAGACTTGAACTCCTGGGCTCAAGCAGTGCTCTTGCCTCAGCCTCAGTGAGCCCTTGGCTCACTGCATCCTCCACCTCCCAGGTTCAAGCAATTCTTGTGCCTCAGCCACCTGAGTAGCTGGGACTACTGGTGTGCACCACCACCAGCTAATTTTCATATTTTTAGTAGAGATGGAGTTTTGCTTTGTTAGCCAGGCTGGTCTTGAACTCCTGGCCTCAAGTGGTCTGCCCATCTCGGCCTCCCAAAGTGCTGGGATTACAGGAGTGAGCCACTATGCGCAGCCCTATTTTTATTTTTATTTTTACTTTTTTGAGTTGGAGACTTGCTCTGTTACCCAGGCTGGAGTGCAGTGTGGCACAATCATAGCTCATTGCAGCCTTGAACTCCTGGTTTCAAGCAATGCTCTTGCCTCAGCCTTTTGAGAAACGAACTACAGGCATGCACCACCACACCCAGCTCATTTCCTTAACCTTTTTCTTTTTTGAGATGGAGTTTTGCTCTTGTTGCCCAGGTTGGAGTGCAATGGTGCAATCTTGGCTCACTGCAAACTCCTCCTCTTGGGTGCAAGCAATTCTCCTGCCTCAGCCTCCCAAGTAGCTGGGATTACAGGCATGTGCTACCACACCCGGCTAATTTTGTAATTTTAGTAGAGATGGGGGTTTCACCATGTTGGTCAGGCTGGTCTCAAACTCGTAACCTCAGGTCATCTGCCCACCTCGGTCTCCCAAAGTGCTGGGGTTACAGGCGTGAGCCAGCACACTAGCTGGGGCAGCAATATTCAGAACATGTCCGTAGACCCTTCTTTTGGCTCACTGTTTGACCCTCCATCTGCCCCAGTCATATTTTTTACCCTTCTTTTCCATCTGGCTTTATCACAAGAAATTCCCAGCTTACCTTTAACAACAAAAAGACGCCTCAGTGTTTCGGGATAATTTTCCTCAAACATGCAGAGAAACTGTGGAAACAAAATCACTCTTGATTCCAGCAGGCTCAAACCTCTGTCCCAGGGACAGAGGCCCTGCTTCCTCTAGGCTAGAATCTGACCCCAAGGCCTCACCCATCCCACAGGACAGCCTAGCAGAGGGACCCACTCCTCCTTGCCTTCCCTCTGCCCCCCTCTTCCACACTCTGCCTCTCACCTCTCCATAGACCTCCACAGCAGGCTTCCAGAGGTGCTTGAGGCCAAGCCCCTCGCAGTCATAAATCATGGTGATCGTCTCCACCTTCTTCCCCAACTGCAGGGAACAGAGAGCAAAAAGTCTTGTCAGGCTGTCCTGCTGCAGAACCCCACCCCGGTCTGGGGCAAATGACTGCACTGCTCCAATAGCGCAACCAGAGCTGGTTAGGGCTGGATCTAGGGTTTTCCAAATTGAGATAATTACCCCAAGCCAGATTTGTGGCCTGGGCGAGTCACTCTTCCTGCCTAGGTCTCTGTGTTCTTTTCCAGTACATGACTGAGTGGATCTAGATGACATCTGAGATGGCTTTTGTTCTGCAGTTTGGCCTGATGGCCTCCTGCTTCCTGGGTCACTGTGTGTTCTGTGCATGGTACCTGTAGAGCCACTTATGCGCAGGCACAGATGTTCTGTGCAGCCTGAGCCCTCAGGGGTGCATCCACATCTAATGCTTCCTGCATCCCCAGCTCCCCAGGGTCTCTGCGCACAGTAGGCTCTCTGAACGTTTGCAGATGAGTGTTGGGATGTTCCCAGACTTTATCACATCGTTTCACTGGATCTTTACAACTGCTGAGAGGAGGGCAGGAGGGAAGACCATGGTGGCAGCTTCTGCTTGTTCTTCAGTGTTTTTCTCAGTAAGGGAATCAGCTGTCCTCATCTTTTTTGACACAGGGTCTAGCCCTGTTGCCCAGCTGGAGTGCAGTGGTGTGATCACCGCTCACTGCAACCTCTACCTCCCAAGTGCAAGTGATCCCCCCACCTCAGCCTCCCTAGTAGCTGGTATGCGCCACTATACACAGCTAATTTTTTTTTTTCCTAGGGACGGGTTCTTGCCATGTTGGCCAGGCTGGTCTTAAACTCCTGGGCTCAATCTGCCCACGCAGCCTCCCAAAGTGCTGGGATTACAGGCGTGAGCTGCCACACCCAGCCATCCTTATCTTTTTTGGATACAGAATTAGAGAAGCACAGAATCTGAGATCATCTATACCAGTGATACCCAAATACTTGCTCAAGGATAGGTTGGTCCACAATAACATTTCACTGGGTCCCCAGATAAATGAGAAAAATAACAATAATGTGAATTTTTTAAAGGTCTGCTTTTTTTTTAGATGATGGAGTCTTACTCTGTCATCCAGGCTGGAGTGCAGTAGTATGATCTCAGCTCACTTTAACCCCCTAAGGACTGCTTTTCAATCTGAGATTATTGCCATTCTTATAGTTTTGGGTGTTAATGATGGCAATAATAGATGATCAGTGTTTTAAAGGCCTTATGTGGCAAAATAGACATTTGGCAATATTCTAAAATTTAGAAATGTCATTGGTCTAGGAAATCCCAAAGTCTGGGCCTCAGCCAGGTCCCATGGCTCACGCCTGTAATCCTAGCACTCTGGGAGGCCGAGGTGGGTGGATCACTTGAGGTCAGGAGTTCAAGACCAGCCTGGCCAACATGGTGAAACCCCATCTCTACTAAAAAAAATGTTTTTAAGTTTTTAAAGTCTAGGCCTTGGCCCTGAAGCTGCACTTATATTCCTGCATGACGTGCCTACTTCTGCTGGAATGCCTCCATTGTGGTCAACTCATTTTTAGCCACGGTGGTCCACTCACCTTTGTAGTCTGGCGGGCACACTCCTGCAAAAGCAGCTCACAGTCCCGCATCTTGGTCCTGAGCAGATCCTGTTTGGAGGCTGAGAACAGCAGACCCTTGGCATCCAGAGGTCCAATTATGTCATACCAGACTGGGCAGCCGTCCAAGTCATAGCCACACATGCCCCCTGACAGATACTGTTGGATCACCTGGGCAAAGACACAGAGGAGCGGCCTGGTCAGCAGGATTCCATACCCTGCCTGGAGCACAGGGCCTTACCCCAGGTTCATCAGTATCTTTCTCTACATCCCTCCCCTGAGTACCAAGAGATGCCCATTCTGGAGACCACCAGGGCTCAGTGAGCATTGTCAGACCTTTCCTCTGAGGATCCAGATCCAATGGACCCAGTTCCCAGGAGCCAGGCTGTGGGTCTGAAAGGCTTAGCATAGGGATGAGGTAGGATAATTTGTGCTCACCTCTGGAGGCTGCCAGTTAATAATGTTGTCAATGTCCTTTTGCTTTCGGAACTCCACATGCTACAAAGACACAATGGGGAAGATTTTAAAGGAGGGATGGACAGCTGCACATGGTGGTTCACACCTGTAATCCCAGCACTTTGAGAGGCCAAGGCAGGTGGATCACTTGAGGCTAGGAGTTCGAGGCCAGCCTGGCCAACATGGCAATACCCTGTCTCTACTAAAAATATGAAAATTAGCTGGCCATGGTGGCACATGCCTGTAATCCCCGCTACTCGATGGCTGAGGCATGAGCTCACTTGAACCCAGAAGGTGGATGTTGCAGTGAGTCGATACCACACCACTGCTGCACTCCAGCCTGGGTGACAGAGGGAGACTCTGTCTCAAAAAAACAAAAAACAAAAACAAAAAAACCCAGGGATGGTGTGAGGGAGGTTTGCTTATTGCATGTAGCAATAAGCAGCAGTGTGAATGGACCGCCAGATCATAGGTGGTCACCAGAAGGCATTGGGCAGGGATGGAAAAGAAGGCCCTGCCTGTGTTAGAGGTCTTAGCAGAACAGATTATCATTCTTGGCTGGCCCGGAACTATGAAAGCCTATGTTGCCAGGGAAGGGAATGCAGTTTGTCCCAGAGGGATAAGGCAACAGTGGTCGGCTAATACTCAAAGCCAAAAGGTGTGATCGGGGGGAGAAGTGTGGCAAAAGATGTCGACGCAAGGTACGATTCTGAAGGGGAGGAACTGAGGCAACAGTGGGATTCGGAGCCAAATGTAACTCACCTTCCGGAGCATAGCCTCCGCCTTCTGCAGGTCGAAGCTTCTCGCTGTAACAGGGAAACATGGTCAGGGTCAGGTTAACAGGACTGGGGATCCAAGGATGGAGAGATTCCCATATTCCCATGATAGGGCCAGTTCCTCTCAGTCATCTCTCCAGCTAACCCTCAGACCATCCCATAAGCAGAAGCTAACAGGAGAGCCTTTACTGAGAACTGGGGCACCACAGACCCCAGGTTTGTGTGGAGAGCAGGTCAAGGTTCAGGGCAGTTGGGGACAGCCATTATAACACCAGGGTCAAAAGAGCTTTACCCCAGTGTTTATAATCAAGTTAAAGGTCTCACCTCCTCTCAGCGAAAATGAACCCTGGACCCTCTTATCATTTGGCCTTCCCCCTTACACAGACAAAGTTTATCTCCTCCACATTCTCACATGCAGTCCTGAGACCTTGATACCACAGTTCAAAGATGAACATACCAGCCTGGGCAATACAGTGAGACCTCATCTCCAAAAAAATTTTAAAAAGCCACAGATAGTGGCATGCACCTGTAGTCCCAGCTTCTTGGGTGGCTGAGGTGGGAGGATTGCTTGAGCGTGGGAGGCAGAGGTTGCAGTGAGCTGAGATCACACGACTCTACTCCAGCCTGGGTGACAGAGCGAGACCCCGTCTCAAGAAAAACAAAAAACAAGGATGAATATAGCTGCCCCTGTAATCTGTGGCAGAGCTGGCAGAATATCCCAGTGGGATAGAGGGGTTGATGAGCCTCCACCCAAACTTGTCATGTCCTCAAAGGGCCCACACATCCCCTCCCAGGGCTCCTGACAAGTTTCAGAATTCAGTTTCACCTGGGTCAACTCTTTATGCATGACACCCCAAAAAGTGTCCTGCTTAGGCTTGAACACAAATACCTCACTAACCCTTAAGGCCACTTGCTCCCAGGTAATCATAGCTGCAATTTGCACTCAGCTGTCATGATACTGAACTGAGATTCATTTCAGAGACACTCAGAGAATAGGATTGCCTCCTTAGCCACATGACAACACTTCCAAGACAGTAAAATTCTGAGCCGTCACCCTGCATTTCCCTGACCAGCGTGCTGCCCATCCTTGGAGCCTGTACCAAGCCCCACAACTTGGTTTCAAGTCCATGCAAATAACTTCCCTGTGAATGTTTTCCAGGGTTCCCTCAGAGTGTGCTCTAAGAGCCACGAATATAGACCTAGGTGCTGTCTAAGAACTTTCTCTTTTTCTCTCTCTCTCTTTTTTTTTTTTTTTTTTTTTTTTTGAGACATAGTTTCACTTCTGTCACCCAGGCTGGAGTGCAATGGCACAATCTCGACTCACTGCAACCTCCACCTCCCGGGTTCAAGCAATTCTCCTTCCTCAGCCTCCTGAGTAGCTGGGATTACAGGCACACACCACCATACCCAGCTAATTTTTGTATTTTTAGTAGAGACAGGGTTTCACCATATTGGCCAGGCTCTCAAACTCCTGACCTCAGGTAATCCACCCACCTTGACCTCCCAAAGTGCTGGGATTACAGGCATGAGCCACTGTGCTCAGCCCAAGAACTTTCTTGGCAACAGGCATACTCCTAACTCTGGTGGAGCTTATAGGCACTGAAACCCCCAAATCCTTTTCACCTGTGCCACTGCTAAGCCTCCATTGCATACGTGGAGAGGTGAGACCTTAGATCCTTCCCTGACAAATTTCCTCTTGTCACAATCCATCCTTTAAAGAGTTTTTGAGATCCAGATTCTGATCAATTTTGCCATCTGACCTATGAACTGTCCCTCCCAGTTGTATGTCCTCTGTGGATTTGGCATCTAGATCTGCTGACAGCCCTGGAACCTGGGCCAGACAGACTGCCCTCTGGACCGTCCCTGGTCCCTTAACCATCGCTCTCTGGGAGTGCCGAGCACATTCCCTGACTCTGCTGTTAGAAAAATCAGTCCCTTCTCCCAGGCCCATAGGCTGCCTCAACAGATTTGACCAATGCCACACCCATCACAAGTGCTGGACACATCCTGGCAGAACTGAATCCCACCCTTCTTCATGTGTTGCCACGGCAGCATGAGACAGCTTTTAGAGGAATATCATCTGCATTTGCATCCCAGCTCTTCCACTTCTCTGTTTGACCTTAGACAAGATACTGCACATCTCTGACCAAATTGTCTGATAAGCTAGAAACACTTGGAAGATGCGAGGCGCCGTCCTCTCATGATGGGGGAGTTAGTGGGACCATGACAATGAGAATCTTCTGTAGGAAGGACATCATTACTATGAGAAGAGTCCTTATCTTCCTAGGAGTGGTGGCGAACTGTGAGCCCCTTATCTTGGGGAGGCTCTCCAATTAACCCTTATCTGTGAAGGCCCAACGTCCAGCATCTTCTATGTGGGCTCTCCCAGAGTTGCCACTTGCTCCTGGCAGTAGCACACCTGGAGCCTCCTCGTACCTGCTTGAGGCCTGTCCAGGCTCCTGCTGCCCCAGTCAGGGGCAACTCGAAGCATGGCTTGCGGCACTGCAAGAACTCAGTTCAGGAGCAGCTGCCTGTGTGGTGGTTGTCCATTCATTCCCTAGACTTGTAAAATGCAGAGACTCAGACCTGCTCTGCCTCCCTCCCAAGGCCTCCACCACTTCCTTCTTTTATCCTGCTCTCCGATCCTCCCTGCTGGGATGCCCAGAGCTCAGCCCCAGTCAGGGGGAGGCAGATGAGACTTGGGGACCTGCTCTCTGTGCCTGGAAGCCCGCAGAAGACTGAACCCCTCAGTGGGGAAAGAGGGAGGGAGAGGAACCCCAAGCCCACACCTAGGTTAGGGACAGACATTCTGCTGGTGTGTGGCTTGCAAATGTCTCTGTCAGATTCAAGGAGAGAATGATAAAAGGCTGGTTGGTTAGTTGGTTGGTTTTGTTTGAGACAGAATCTTGCTCTGTCACCCAGGTTGGAATGCAGTGGCATGATTATAGCTCACTAGGGTCTCAAACTACTGGCTTAAGCAACCTCCCACCTCTGGCTCCCGAATAGCTAGGACTACAGGTGCGCGCCACCACACCCAGCTAATTTTTTTTTAAGTAGAGGCGGAGTCTTGCTATATTGCCAAGGCTGGTATTGATCTCCTGAGCTCAGGTGATCCTCCCACCTTGGCCTCCCAAAGTGCTGAGATTACAGGCATGAGCCACCATGCCAGGCCTTGGGTTTTGTTGTCGTTTGGGTTTGGGTTTTTTTTTTTAAGGGGAAAAAAAAAAACTAATTGAAATTCACGTTAGGTTCTGACCAGGCCTGAGCTCCTGCCCAGGAAATGTGAGGCACAAGTGAAATGCAGAGGAGACACTTCCTCTGTTGTAAGAGGCTGAGCTTGGCTTTAAGGAGCAGCGGTGGCTTACTGGAAAGGATGCTGGCCTGGAGTCTGGAGCCCTAGGTTTCTGCCCTGTTTCTGCTTCACACTAACTTTGTGACTTCAGGTAAGTCCCCTTCCCCACTCCCCTCTTTGAGCCTGTTTTCTTATCTGGCAAATGAGAATGACCACACTCTTTAAATGACCCCTGAGTATGAGGCTCCCCAGGAATTGAGAGACCAGCTGCCAGGACCCCTGGCTGGCCCCTCCCTCAGTAAGAGAGAACTGCATTGCTGTTAGTGGCTCTCGGAAACCATGCTTCTCTGCCCAACGGCAGCTCCCTAGTCGTCTGGATCATTTTGCAGCTGGCCCTTTAAGAAGGCTACTGTCTTCCCACTCTCTCCACCCACCTGCTTCTAGCTGCAGCCCTTCAGCAAATGCTGGGCCAAAATTTCCTCCAGCCTGGACTGATTCCACTGCTGCCCCCATGCTGCCCCTCCACCCTCTCTGGGCCGTGGGCTGGGGTAGGGGAATGGGATGGAGGTATTTTGGGGGAAAGGGGCAAGTGATACTTCCAGAGGCTCCTGGATGCATCTGCCCTCAGGTGTTTACAAGCAGCCTCTCAGGAGCACGTGTGCCAGCTCTATGAAATTTCTGGAAAGAAAAGGAATATACATCTCTTCACCTGCCCCAGGACTCCTAGGGCATACATGTGTGTGTATGTGTCCATAAAGAAATAATAGGACCAGTCACAGTGGTGTGTACCTGTAGTCCAAGCTACTCAGGAGTCTGAGGTGAGAGGATCACTTGAGCCCAGGAGTTTGAGGCCAGCAAGACCCTATTTCAAAAATAAATTTTAGTAACATTTATTGCCAAGCACAGTGGCTCATGGCTGTAATCCCAGCACTTTGGGAGGTCAAGGTGGGCGGATCACCTGAGGTCAGGAGTTTGAGACCAGCCTGGCCAACATGGTGAAACCCCGTCTCTACTAAAAATACAAAAATTAGCAGAGCATGGTGCAGGAGCCTGTAATCCCAGCTACTCAGGAGGGTGAGGCAGGAGAATCGCTTGAACCTGGGAGGCCAAGGTTGCAGTGAGCCGAGATGGCGCCATTGCACTCCAGCCTGGGCAACAGCGTGAGACTCCATTTCAAAATAAATAAATAAAAATATCATTTGAGACCAAGTTCAAAGCAGCAGTGAGCATGATCATGCCCATTGCCTGGGAAGCAGAGTGAGACCCTGTCTCAAAAAAATAATAATAATGAAAATTAAAATAATAGGGCATAATTTGTACTTTCATATTTTAGGATATGATTCTACACCACAACTTAAGCTTTGCTAGAACATAATGGAATTTTCTGACCAGGTGTAGTGGCTCACGCCTATAATGCAAGCACTTTGGGAGGCTGAGGTAGGCGGATCACTTGAGGTCAGGAGTTTGAGACCAGCCTGGCCAACATGGTGAAACCCTGGTCTCTCAAAAAGTAAATAAATAAAGTTACTTTTTGTTTTGTTTTGTTTTGAGATGGAGTCTCACTCTGTCACCCAGGCTGGTGTGCAGTGTCACAATCTCAACTTACTGCAACCTCCACCTCCTGGGTTCAAGTGATACTCCTACCTCAGCCTCCTGGGTAGCTGGGATTACAGGCACCCACCACCACGCCTGGCTAATTTTTGTATTTTTTAGTAGACATGGAGTTTCACCATGTTGCCCAGGCTGATCTTGAAGTACTGGCCTCAAGTGATCCACCTGCCTTGGCCTCCCAGAGTGCTGGGATTACAGGCATGAGCCACCGTTCCTGGCCATAGTGGAATTTTCTTTATTATTTCTATGTCTGTTATTAAAGTTTCTATATAGAGAGGGAAAAATGATGTCAGAAGAACCAGGAAGGGTGGCACATGACCTGAATCACAGGAGAAGAGAAGAGGGGAAAGAATGGAAACATCTCAGGCATTGGGGAACCAGGCCGAACTTGACCCTGATGCCAGCAGAAATGTGTACATTTCAGTACCACATGCAGAGCTGTTATGTCATGTCTTGCAGCAGACAGGTCTTTTCCTGCCCTTCCAGAGGAGGATCCTAGGGAAGTGTTTGCCTTGAACCAGGCTCCACAGCCAGGCCAGGGCAGAGCTAGAACCAGGACCTGGGCTCTAGAGCCTGGTGGTGGTTTGAGGAGACTCTTGTCACCCCAGGTCAGGCTGAGCCCTTCGGGTTGCCTAAACTGCGGTCAACAGGGACCTGCCCTCCTAACAGGGCATAGCAAGGGCCAGGAGTCTGGTTCTGCACTTCGCCCTGCCTCCGACCACCCACATGGCTGTGGCCTTTCTCACTTTGTTTTTCCTCAGCCCATTTCCCCAACTCCATCAGCAGAGCAGATTTCTTGAGTGGATGGAAAAGCCTCTGGGCCAAGGGTCAGCCAACCTGGAATCTCCCCTTTTCTCTGCTGCAGCTCGCTCACTGTGTGGCTTGGAGCAAGTCACTTCATCTCTCTGAGCCTCAGTGTCTTTATCCACTAGGAGGGTTGAGCTTATGTCATTGCCAAGGGCCCTTTGACGCTAAAGGTTGAACATTCCAGATGCCCTGATTGCCAGGGGCAGGGTTTTCAGAGGGTGCCATTCTGTTGCTCAGAACAAGCCCCTGCCCCAGCCTCCCGCAGCCCCTCTTCCCTCACCTCGGAGCCAACGCAGGAGAAAATAGTCATCTGGATTCGGCAAGGCCGGCAGCACATCCTGGACATTCTCCCGAAACTGTAGGGAGAGGCATCTGGGTGAGTGGTAGGGCCCACCCTGACTGCCCTCTGCCCAGGACTCTCCACTGGGGTCTTTGCTAGATCTCTCTTGAACATGGCTGAACTCTGCAGACACTACCTGGGCACTCATGCTGCCTGGAGCACTCTCTTGCCAGGGGGTGCCACGTAACAGGGCAGGAAGTGGGAAGGGAGTGAGACACTGCCCCTGCCCCACAACAAAGGTTCCCACATGCCAGTCTGGGTCAGGCAGATGTGTCCCCAGCTTATCGTGATAGTAGGCACTCTGGCATTGACCACAGTAAAAGCTGTCAGTTGACCAAGCATTCCGTCTCCCAGTGCTGATCTCGGCACCGTAGCTTATTGACTCCTCATAACCCCTAGAAGTATTATTGTCACCATTCTACAGATGAAGGAATTAAAGCTCAGAGAGGCTAAGTAACATGTCTAAGGTCAAACAGCTAGTCATTAGCAGAGCTGGGATGCAAAGTGGGGTCTGTCTGAACCCAGAGCACACGCTCTTTCCACCGTGGTCTTCTGCCCGGTGGAATGGTGAGGAGTTTACTGGGGAGCAGAGGGAAGAAAAAGGTGGTCTCATGCACTTCCTATAAAACATGGCATTTGTGCTGGCCTTGAAGGACTTCAAGGGCAGCAGAAGGAAGGAAGGAAACTCAGGTGGAGAGAACGGTTCCAGTGGGGGAAACGGTTCCAGTGGGAGGAATCGGGAAAGTGCAGGTAGTGCCAAACAAAAGAGGTGGACAGTGACCTCAAGGGACAGCCAGACCCATCTCCAACCTCTCACTCCCTGGTAGGTGAGCAGGCCCCCATATACCCTCCCTGAGCCTCCTTCTCCCAGCCACTCACCCTTCCCTGGCCACTGACCTACAGGGCAGTCCCAGAGGAGACCAATGAGGACTGGCCATCTCTGCCCCTTGCCTGGGTCTGCCAGGGACTCAGACCATCCCACCCCCCAGAGCAGCTCCCAGTGCCCCAGGGAAACTACTCCTCCAAACTGCAGGCCTGAAGCTAACCCTCTCCAAGGACCCTAACCAGCCCCTGGTCTCCAGTTTAATCACCACCTAATCCCTTCTCTGCCTGACCTCTCCTGCGGGTCAGCAGTAAAATCTGAAGCCTCCCTGTCCAGCCTTCCTGGGATCGGGGAGGCCCAGCCTGGGACAAAGCCTTCATGGAGGTGGTGCCCTCCTACTTCCCCAGTGGCAGGAGACATCTACCCCCCCCCACCCACCTTTCCCAGCCATGGAAAACTGCCCTGTTGTGGAGCCTCCAAACCCTGGGGCCAGACCCAATTGGCTCTTGGCCAGAGTTGAACTCCTCACTCCCCAGGGGTGACAGAGAAGAGATTTAGTTGGTGAAGAGGAGGGTTCAGCCCTCAAACTATTGCTCCCTCCTCATCCAAGGTGCCAAAGCAAAGCCAAGCTCACCTTCTTGCCTTCTGAGGAACATAAACCTAAGTCCTGAGCCAGGAAGGAGTCTGGGATGCAAGATAGGGAACGGCTGGTCTCAGCTCAAACTAACTCCAGCCCAGTGTGTCATGGGGGGAACCTGGAATTCACACATGGAAGTGTTCCCTTCAACATCATCTGGTCCAACCTCCTTATTCCATGGCATCGAGGTGCAAAGAGAAGGACAGGGTTTTGCCCAAGGTCGCACAGCTGCTTGGTGTGGGGGCAGGAGCTATCCAAGTCTCCCAGGGAGTTATCCAGGTCCCTTTCCATCGTGCCACTGCCCCGGCAAGAGGAAAGCCTCCCGGAAATGGGAGGAAACTTGGGGCTCTGCCGCTGCCCCTGCCCCAGGGCCCGGCTGCCAGTCCCGAGGATGAATGTTGCCTTTGTGCCCTCAGCGGCCTCCAGGGACTACCAAGCAACCACTCCTTCCCAGGTGGCACTGTCACGGCTGCTCGGGGTTGGGCGGGGGGTGGCCAAACTTCCTGGGACCCTGAGGGTGGCAGAGGGAGGAAGGAGCCGTCCGTGGGCGCGGGCCACGCCTCTGCTCCCTCGGCCTCCCGCCACGGACCCTCGGCCCCCACCGGGCCTCGTCCCTTCTCGCTGCCGCAGGAGGACGAGGGCCAGAGCCCCGGGCGGGAGCCCGGGCCAGAGCGAGGGCTCACCTTGGCCAATGCCTCCTTCTGCTTGGGGCTCAGATCGCCAACTCTGCCGCTCATCGTGGCTCAACCGCTGGGATGGGGTTTTGGGGCGGGAGGCAGCGGCTGCGGCAGCTGATGGAGAACAGACTCGTCCTCGCCGCCACCGGCCATCCGGAGTAAAGTCCCAGCCTTTTGCCCGGGCCGTGGAGCTGGCAGTCAAGCCCCGCCTCTTAAAGGATCCCGAGGGGCGGGGTAGGGAGCGATGCGCTGGGGCGCGGGAGGCTCTGACGCCCGCCCTCTCCGCTCTCCTGAAGTCAGAGACCCGGGCAGGAGGCGAGCAAGTGTGCCCAGCGGGACTGAGGCCAGTGGACATCAGAAGGTCAGGGAATCCCGATTTTAGTTCCAAATTTACCCTTAGCTCACAGTGTGACCTTGGGCGAGACACCTGAGCTCTCTGGGCCTCTGAACAAGGAGGGATTGAAAGGTGCTACCTAATGAGTTCTTCTAACCTGGCTCCCGCAGTTGGAGACCGCTCCCCTCTCTCCCACAAGACGTAGAAAGCTCGCCAGGTGCTGCTGTGAGAGGCTATGTCCCCTAAGCCCAGCCATCACCACCTCTGGGAACTGTGGCATTGATTGACTATTCCTCTCTGAGATCCTGGCCCATCTCCTGTCCTGCCCTCAGTGTGTGACCACTCCTGCCAGACCCAGCTTGGGGCCTTTCGGTATTGACAGCCTTTCTTCTCCACTTGGGGGCAGGCAGGATGAAGAACAGGGCACCAGACTGGGGGGCAAAGCAGCACAGATCCCGTCTCCCCACCCCAGCCCCTGCCACCTGCCTCTGACCTTCCCTGCTTTCTGAGAGGCACTCCTAACATGCTCACACCTCAGCCAGCCTATGACACCCCAGCAAGCCACTTTGCTCCTTGGAATCCCAGCATCTTTATTCACTAAAAAGGGGCAACGGTCCGGACTTGAAGTCAGCAGGATGCTGAAGCGAGCTGATGTACTTAATTCACTGAGGGCAGGACCTAGCACAGCGCTCGCTCTTTGCAACCACTTCCTTCCTAGTTTGCCCTGTGCCACCTCCCTTTGTTGTCTGCCTGACCAGGCAGGCTTCAGCCTGTGGGTGGGAACAGAGGGGACCAGGAGGAAGCCGCCAGTGAAAGCAATGCCCAGTGGAAGGAGGCCTGCTGTCAGCCTATCTGCTTCCCCAGCTCTCGCCCAAGGGCCAGAGCTGTGAGTTCCCAGGTAAATGCAAGTCTGATTTTTGGGATGGATGCCCAGCAGCCACCTGTCTGGCCTGTGCCATCTGATTGCCCAGCCACAAACCCAATCACTGCGCCCTCCCCGTACAATGAAGACATTTCCTCCTTTCAGAACTAAACAGCCTTCCCCATCTGCTGCCTGTGTCTCTTGGCACTTTACCGCCATGGTAGCGCATGGTCACGTGTCTTGGGCCGTTCTTTCCTTCTACTGTGTACCAAGCTGTACACACTGTTCTGGGACCCAGAAATGTATCAGACACCACCCTGCCCTCCCAAAGATAAGAAACAGGCACTATCAACTGGAATGTGAGGGCAAGGTAAATGTCCTGAGGAGAGGTAGCAAGTATCTGGGTGCTTTAAAAGGGAAAAATCTGGCCGGGCGTGGTGGTTCACACCTATAATCTCAGCACTTTGGGAGGCTGAGGTGGGCAGATCACGAGGTCAGGAGTTCAAGACCAGCCTGGTCAATATAGTGAAACCCCGTTTCTACTAAAAATACAAAAATTAGCCAGGTGTGGTGGCACATGCCTGTAGTCCCAGCTACTTGGGAGGCTGAGGCAGAAGAATCGCTTGAACCCAGGAGGCAGAGGTTGTAGTGAGCCAAGATTGGGCCACTGCACTCCAGCCTGGGTGACAGAGCAAGATTCCATCTCAAAAAAGAAAAAAAAAAAAAGAGAATTGGCCTTGGTTTGGAAGAATTCTAGAAGGCTTCACAGAGGGAGTGGCATTGGAGCTGGGACATAGAAGGAAGACTCATTCATTCCAGGCCAGCACAAGGTATGAGCAAAGCTTTGGTAGATGGTGGGAAGTGTGGTTACAACAAGAGAGGTGAAGAGAGGAAGAGTGGGCAGAGAGGACCCTCAGAGCCTTGATGCAGCCCTGCTTAGTAGCATCTGCCCTGCTAGATCATGAGTTCCTTGGGCTTAGGGCCCTGTTTTACTCACCTCTAAATCCCCCCAACTCCTCTACCCCCAGCACAGGGATTGTTTTGTTTTCATTTTTCTTTTTTTGAAATAGAGACTTGCTCTGTCACCCAGGCTGGAGTGCAGTGGTACGATCTCAGCTCACTGCAACCTCCACCTCCTGGGTTCAAGTGATTCTCCTGCCTCAGCCTCCTGAGTAGCCAGGATTACAGGTGCATGCCATCATGTCCAGCTAGTTCCTATATTTTTAGTAGAGACAGGGGTTTCACCATGTTAGCCAGGCTGGTTTTGAACTCCTGACCTCAAGTGATCCTCCCGCCTCAGCCTCTCAAAATGCTGGGATTACAGATATGAGTCGCGGCATCAGGCCCACAGGAATTGTTAATAAATGTATGCTGTATTAATTAATTAATTAAAGAAATGCTCCAATAGAGACACAGATCCTGGTGCTGGCAGAACCCTGGGAGGGAGAGAGAAACATAGATCATTCAGGGATCATGCAACTTATCTCAGTTAACAACTAGGGAAACTGAGGCCCAGAGAAGGCATGGCTTGCCCAGAGTTGTTAGTGGGATGACAGATGTGGAGTGCCCACTGCCTGGCACCTGGAAGGTGCTCAGCTGTGCCCTTCCCTTGTGGCGTGGAATTAATGCAGAGCTAGGACCAGGAGTCTGTAGGCATCTCATCTCCCAGAGCCATGCCCTGGCTGCCTCAACACTCAAGTCTCCAGGAGAGAGAAAGCAGAATGTCCCCAGTCTCTCTCCTTACCCAGAGGCGAAGGCATCAGGCCTGTTAAAGACACTTAAGGTCTTTGCTCTGCCCCTAGTGTGGCCCCCACCATAGAAGTCTGCTGCAGGGTGCAGAGTGAGGGTTGAGGTCCCCAGCCCCCACCTCTGCAGAGAGTTTTCAGGCAGTTCTGCCCTAGTTAGGCTCGCTGGCTTCTGGCCTGGGGCAGGACAGGACTGCCCTCCTTACTGGATACATGGCTAAGATCTTTATATAAGACTCTTCCAGGGTCAGGATGTTCTTTCCAGGGTAGAGGCTACTCAAAGGAAACTATTACAGAAGAACAGCATCTTGGCTGGGCGCGGTGGCTCACGCCTGTAATCTTAGCACTTTGGGAGGCCGAGGCGGGCAGATCACTTGAGGTCAGGAGTTCGAAAACAGCCTCGCCAACATGTTGAAACCCCGTCTCTACTAAAAATACAAAAATTAGCCAGGCGTGGTGGCAAACACCTGTAATCCTAGCTACTCAGGAGGCTGAGGCGGGAAAATCTTTAGAACCCATGGGGCAGAGGATGCAGTGAGCCAAGATCACACCATTGCACTCCAGCCTGGGCAACAGAGCAAGACTCCCTTTCAAAAAACAAAAAACCCCAAAAAACACAGCCTCTTGTATTGGTTCAGCAATGTACAGTTTACAAGGTACTTTTAGATCTAGCTTGTCACTTAAGTGTGGGACAGTCCTCTAAGGTAGGCAAGTCAGGTGACTTATTGAGGAGCCTGAGGGAGAGAGGTGGTCACAGGTGAGCACATGCTGAGTTAGGACTTAAACCCAGCTCTGGCCAAATGCTCCCAGGCCAAGGTGTGGACAGGCCTGGGAACTGCCTGCAGAAGTTACCCAGGAAAGTACAGGGCCACCTTCACCCAGCAGGATGCAGCCCTCCCCACATCCAAAGTTATCCAAATAAAAACCTCAGTAAAGAACCCATCCCCAGGCCTGCCCCTCTCAGGTTCAACAGCTGCCTCTTTCTTCTTTCTCCACTGAGACTTAACCTATCTCTAGCCCACTGTAAGACAGCTGGTTGATTTAATCATATAAATCCTAAATAGGCCCAGACTCAGTAGCTCATGCCGGTAATCCCAGCACTTTGGGAAACCAAGGTGGGCTGATCACCTGAGGTCAGGAGTTCAGGACCAGCCTAGCCAACATGATGAACCCCGTCTCTACTAAACATACAAAAAAAAAAAAAAAAACATAGCTAGGCATGGTGGCGCATACCTGTAGTCTCAGCTACTTGGGAGGCTGAGGCAGGAGAATCACTTGAACCCAGGAGGTGGAGGTTGCAGTAAGCCGAGATCATGCCATTGCATTCCATCCTGGTTGACAAGAGCGAGACTCTGTCTCAAAAATTAATAATAATAATAAATAATCTGGTGAAGTCCTTGCAGCTGGCTACTGAGAGAGTGTTCCTACATCGCATCCTCACTTTTTCTTCATCCTCCAATCCCTGGCCTACAGTTCTTCTTCCCTACTAGGTATGTTGCACTCCTGCTCAAGACTCTTCAGTGGCTCCCCAGTTCCTTCCTGAGTCAGCTCAATTCCACTGATCCACATCTGAGGCCTACCCGACCCCATCCCAGCGTTCCCTGTGGCACCAATGACCACTCGCCTCCTCCACACTTCATTTCCGTCCAAGAAGCTTCTCGCTGTCCCTCAGATGCACCTCTGCCCTCCCGCCTCTGTGAGAGTCGCTGCTGTGTCCTGTATCCTCCTGCCAGGTCTTCTCCAGCCCTCAAGGCTCTGATCAAATACTGTTTCCAGGAGCTTCTCCCTGAGCTACCCAATGCAACACGACCTCTGCCAACCAGAAGCCCCCTTTCCTGGCCTTGATGTGGACTACTATGCATGATGGTGGCGATTATTAGGGAACAACATGGCCCAATAGGAAGAAGCAGGCCTCCTGGGTCAGGCAGGCTAGAGGGGAGAGCCTGCTGTGATGGCTGTGTTGTTCCAGGTACACCTTGCTGGGGACTTTGGTTGGGGGAACACAGAATGTGAACAACTTAAAGAATGCTGGTGGCGGCTGGGTGCAGTGGCTCACTCCTATAATCCCACCACTTTGGGAGGCTGAGGTGGGCAGATCATGAGGTCAGGAGATTGAGACCATCCTGGCTAACATGGTGGAACCCCGTCTCCACTAAAAATACAAAAAATTAGCCAGGCGTGGTGGCACGCACCTGTAGTCCCAGCTACTTGGGAGGCTGAGGCAGGAGAATCACTTGAACACAGGAGGCAGAGGTTGCAGTGAGCCGAGATCACGCCACTGCACTCCAGCCTTCCAGCCTGGGCGACAGAGCGAGACTCAGTGTCAACAACAAAAAAATGAAGGCTGGTGGCACCCAGAGATCTGGGAGAAACATGGGGATGGCAGTCCTAATGTTGGAAGTTAGAGCCCTGTACTTCAGATTCTTTAGGGGGGCAGCTCTGGGCACAGGAAGGAGCACTGGACTGGGAGTCCATATTCTTGTTTACTGTGCAGCCGTGACTGTTCTGCAAGGCACACACATGGGGGTCTTCTCAGGGCTGCTGGCCTGTGCCCTCTGGACCTTGGTTGTGTCCTCACTAAAGTGAGGGCACTGGCCTTGTGACCAGAGGCCCCCTGCGTGCCTTGGCCTCAGAATCTGTGGTGCCAGGGGGGAGGGGGCGGCGCAGAGATTGGCACCACAATTTCAGAGTTGGAAAGAACGGTCTTTTAAACCTTCAACAAATATTTGTGGATCTCTCTACTTCCATGGGGCCAGGGCAGCGGGAACTCTCTGGAAAGCCCTTGTGCCTGCGGGCAGCCATGCAGAAAGGCCCTGGCCCAGCCTCCTCCCCTCCTCCCAGCCTGGCCCTGTGGGGCTTGCAGCCACCTCAAGTCACCTGCCTGCTCTGGGCCCCTGTGATCTAGGGGGAGAACTAATCCGCCGCTGTGAGAATTCCAAGTGGAATAATGGCCGGGGAAGTGGTGGTCGCACACCGGTGAGGGATTGTTCTTACCATTGTGTTATTTCTGAAGACACAACAGAGAATGAGAAACTAACCCTGTCTGGCTCCTCCCCTGAGCCCCACTTCCTCCTCACTTCCGCAGTCCAACCCAGCTTTGCAAAGAAACAAAATCCTCTCCCCGCCCCGCTTCCCACACTCGAACCCCCGATTAAGTCCCTTACCTTCCTGAGTATCACTGTCTAATCCCTAAGCCCTTTCTCACCAGTCTCCAGTTGTCTTGAGAGCCAAATCCCTTTAGAATGAGGTGGCCCAGATAGCTGGGAGCACAGAGGCTGAGGGCAGGGATCTGGGACCTCAGGAATTCCCCAGAGGGGAGGGGTGCTGGGGCCCCTGCTCTGGCTCTGGCTCTAGCTGGCAGGAGCCTGGAGATTTCCCTTGGGAAGGATGGGTTGGCATTTGTACCCCAGATAGATCTAAAATAGAGTCCAGATTCCACTGGCAGGCTTGTTCCCACGCCAGTGACTTCTCAGAGCAGAATGGCATGGGGTGGGCCCACCAACTCTGGAACCAGACTACCTGAGTTTGGGACCCAGTTCGATAACCTAGCAGTTACTTGACCTCTGCCTCAGTTTCCCATCTGTAAAATCGCAGTGATCATCTTACTACCTCATATGATTGGGATGAGATTAAATGAGCTAATTCATGAAAAGAACGTTGAAGAGTGACTGGAACACTGTGAAGGTATTGGCTGTTTTTTTATTTTTTTTGTTTTGTGGTTTTTTTTTTTTAAGAGATGGGGTCTATGTTGCCCAGGCTGGTCTTGAACTTCTGGCCTCAAGTGATCCTCCCACCTTGGCCTCCCAAAGTGCTGGGATTACAGGTATGACCCACCTTACCCAGCTGGTATCAGCTGTTTTCACTTGCACTGTCTGTTTCTTCTCTTGAATATTCTTGCCATTCAGGTGCCTGTCCACACACCACCTCTTAGAGAGGCCTCCCTTCCCTGGTAATGAGGCTGAAGTGGCCTCTGGCCCCCAGCTCTTCTCTGATGCTTTTTTTTTTTTTTGAGACTGAGTCTTGCTCTTGTTAACCGGGCTGGAGGGCAATGGCGCGATCTCAGCTCACCACAACTTCTGCCTCCCAGGTTCAAGCGATTCTCCTGCCTCAGCCTCCCCAGTAACTGGGATTACAGGTATGCACCACCACACCCAGCTAATTTTGTATTTTTAGTAGAGACAGGGTTTCTCTATGTTGGTTAGGCTGGTCTCGAACTCCCGACCTCAGGCCTCCCAAAGTGCTGGGATTACAGGTGTGAGCCACCATGCCCAGCCCTCTGATGCTATTTTATCTCCTTCCTGTGGCACCTACTGTGGCTTGAAATGATCTTGCTCATGTATGTGGTTATGGTTTCCTATCTGTTCTCAAGGGCAGAAGCCATTGCTGGTTACGGACACTGCTCCATGCCCAGTGCCTCGTACCCAGAATGCATTTGATGTCCATTTGTGGGCATGACACTCACCCTGTCCGCCTGAGAGCTGGGCCCAAGGGAGCAGGGTCTCCTCCACTTTGCAGCCCACACCATAATTACACTGCAGCTATACTGCATCTGCCCTGTGTAATCTTGAGTGAGTCATCAACCCTCTGAGAATCTGGGTGAGTGGAGGGAGGTGGCAGATGGAACTAGGCAATCAAGGGACATTTTAAGATAGTCTAAGACAACTTGTTTTATGTTCTGGGGCTCATGCCAGTAAGGTAAAGGGATTTTAGGGACCTCCAGATTCTAAAAATACCACTATCTCAGGCCTAGCCGTCCTTTGTTGCCACTGGGCCTGAAACCCCCACTGATCATGGTACGTTTACAGTTAGGCATCGCCTTCTTCAGGGCTCTTTTTGTACGAAACAGTCACTGGGCCCCTTGTGGCCCCATTCCCCAGAGACCAGCCTGCCACCTGGTGGCAGCTTCATTACATTGGCCTCTTCCTCATGGGCAGGGCCCAGGTTCATGCTCACTAGAACAGACACATATTCTAGATGTGGATTTGCCTTCTCTGCCCTTCATCCTTCTGCCAGCACCACCATCTGTGTACTCATGGAATGCCTCATCCATTTTTATGGCATTTGCACAGTCTGGTGTGTGACCAAATAACTCATTTCACAGCAAAGAAGAGAAGCAGAGGCCTCAGGGTCACAGGATTCACTGGCCTTATCATATACCCCATTCCTGGTACCAGTTCTAAAACATTTCATCCTCATCACCACCATCTTCCACCATTGGGGTAACATATTCCATGCTTCACACTTTCTGTCTTTCTTTTTGGAACAGAGTCTCACTCTGTTGCCCAGGCTGGAGTGCAATGGCACGATCTCGGCTCACTGCAACCTCTGCCTCCCGGGTTCAAGCGATTCTCCTGTCTCAGCCTCCTGAGAATCTGGGATTACAGGTGGACACTGCCATGTCTGGCTAATTTTTTGTATTTTTAGTAGAGACGGGATTTCACCGTGTTCCCCAGGCTGGTCTTGAACTCCTGAGCTCAGGCAATCCACCTGCCTCAGCCTCGCAAAGTGCTAGGATTATAGGCGTGAGCCACTGTGCCCAGCCGCCTCACACTTTCATTAATAACTTTATGTCTTCCTAGGTCCTCCTGCAATTTTGCAGGGTAAAAAGAGACAGATGAATTGGGGCCTTTTCCATACAGGTCTCTGCCCAGTCCAGGGCCAGGAAACCTTGTAATCTAGGAAACAAGCTACTGGAAATCACAGCATGTCTGATAAAAGGCCCTTCCCAGTCATTTAGTCTAAGCTCCTGTTTTACAACTGAGGACACAGGCCAAGAAAATGCAAGTGGCTGGTCCAGAGGCCCATGGCGAGAGAATGACAGCCCCGTCTCCTCTAGTTCCCCACCCTCTCTTGGGAGCTGGGAGCTGTGGGTTGGGCTACTCCAGAGAGAGCCCACAGGGCTGAGGGTCCTGTCATCCATCCCTGGGAGCAGGGTGGCCTGCATGTCTCTTAGCTGGCATCCCTTCCCTCCCTTCTGAGGTCCTCTAGTCCCCTCCTCCTCAGATACTCCACTCCCAGGCTGGGCCTCAAGGTCATCTCCTTGCAGTCAATCTCCCAACCTTGGCTGCCTCACTTCCTGGGCTTACATTGCACCCCCTTACCCCCAGCATTGGCTCCAACCTTCACTGTTTCTTTACCCACTCCCTAACCCTCCTCACCCCAAAAGCAGAAGAAGGGCCTTGGCTGGGCTGGGCTACACCCACCCACATTGAGACGACATCCTCCAGCTCTTGTTCCTTCTGGGATAACCAGGGGTTATCCCACAGGAGAACACACCACAGAGAACTGGTTACCCACCAAATTTGCAAGGAGGGGGGAACCTCTGGCTCCCACTGAGGGAAGGCTAGGATGTGGATATTTGTGGGGAAGCAGAACTGTGTTCTAGGTGGGGGACAAGCATGAACAAGGACCTGCATCTGGTTGGAGTGTGTATGTTGAGGGGTAGCTAGGTTGGTGGGTGAGGGGTAAAGAGAAAGTGGAGACAGGGCAGGCAGAACATGGAGCCAAAGACCTGGCTGATTACAGGGTGTGTCCTTGCAACCCTGTCATTAGAGCCAACAGATGGGCTGGGACAGTCACAGAATTGGAGAAGCAACCTTTCCACGGGCACCACGGGGCTTCCACAATGCATTTTGTAGCTTACGAAGAGTTATTTCGTACATAACAAAAGAACATTAGTAACATATCCAAGTTATCCCAGCTACTTGGGAGGCTGAGGCCGGAGAATCGCTTGAACCCAGGGGGTGGAGGTTGCAGTGAGCTGAGACCACGCCACTGCACTCCAGCCTGGTCAACAGAGCAAGACTCTGCCTCAAAAACAAAACAACAACAAAAATACATATCCAGGTAGTGATCCCTTATGCTTGGGCAATACGTTCCCAGACCCTCAGTGGATGCCCGAAACCTCAGATAGTACTGAACACATGCTGTGTTTCTTCAGTCTGATAATTCTGAGACCTACTAAGTGACTAACAGGTGGTAACCTTTACAGCGTGGGGAGAATTCACATCCAGGGTGGGATGAAGAGGAAGGGCAAGAGCTTTCATCACGCTACTCATAACAGCATGCAATTTAAAACTTATGAATTGTTTATTTCTGGAATTTTCCACTTAATATTTTTTTGGACCTCGGTTGGCTGAAGGTAACTGAAACCTCAGGTGAGCGGGGACTACTGTAGACCAATGGAACAGAATAATCTAGCTACATTCAGTGACTCACACCTGCAATCCCAGCACTTTGGGAGGCTGACACAGGCAGATCCCTTGAGCCCAGGATTTCGAGACCAGCCTGGGCAACATGGTTAAACCCTGTCTCTACAAAAAAAAAAAAAAAAAAAAAATACAAAAATTAGTTGGGTGTGGTGGCACACCCCTGTGGTCTCAGCTACTTTGGAGCCTGGGGTAGGAGAATCACTTGGGCCTGGGAGGTGGAGGTTCCAGTGAGCTGAGGTGGCACCACTGCACTCCGGCCTGGGCTACAGAGTGAGACCCTGTCTCAAAAATAAACAAATATACAAATAATTTTTTTAATGCTTAGGCTTTTACTTTACTTTTTTTTTTTTTTTTTGGAGAGGGAGTCTCTCTCTGTCGCCAGGCTGGAGTGCAGCAGCACGATCTCAGCTCACTGCAGCCTCCATCTCCCAGGTTCAAGCAATTCTCCGGCCTCAGCCTCTCAAGTAGCTGGGACTACAGGCGTGCACTACCACGATCAGCTAATTTTTGTATTTTTAGTAAAGAAGGGGTTTCACCATGTTGGCCAAGATGGTCTCGATCTCTTGACCTTGAAATCCTCTCGCCTCGGCTTCCCAAAGTGCTGGGATCACAGGCATGAGCCACCGCGTCCAGCCACTTTTACTTTTCTTATTTAGGTCTTTAATCTATATGAACTTCATATTTTGTATATGATGTGTATTTGTCTGTCTTTAGGCTCATATCAGGGGCTGTCTTATTTTCCCATCTCACACTTCTTCAGGAGCAACTTGACATCCCATATCAGTGTTCATACAGGTGTTCACTGTAAAATTCTTTCAATTTTCTGGAGAAAAAGAGTGTTATGGCTCATCTGGCCCTTGCCCTTATATCGCGATAAAATTTTTAAAGGCTCAGGTTTCAGACTGGGCCAGCTCCCAGCAGCCCTGACCCTTGGAGAAAAAGACAAGTTTTAGGACAGTAGTGGGACTTCCATATTCCAGCAGACATTTGAGTTATTTGCTGGTGCCCATTTCTTCTTATTATTATTCTTTTTTTTTTTTTTTTTGGAGACTGAGTCTCACTCTGTAGCCCAGGCTGGAGTGCCGGGGCGCGATCTCAGCTCACTGCAACCTTCGCCTCCCAGTTCTCCTGCCTCAGCCTCCCGAGTAGCTGGGATTACAGGCGCGCGCCACCACGCCCAGCTGATTTGTATATTTAGTAGAGACGGGGTTTCACCATGTTAGCCAGGCTGATCTCCAGCTTCCGACCTCTAGTGATCTGCCTGCCTCGGCCTCCCAAAGCTCTGGGATTACAGGCGTGAGCCACCGCGCCCGGCCTATGGTGCCCATATCACAGATGAGGGAAGTGACCCAGCCTCTGGGTCCCACTGAGGCACTGGGTCCCTGCCTGCTTCGTCTTGCCTTGCCCCCCAGCCTCTCTTCCCTGCCCCTCCATCTCCCCCGTCGGCTTCCCTTGCTAGTCTCTGGTTCTCTACCTCCTGCTGTTTAGCGGGGTCGAGACAGGGAGGACCAGGGAAGAGAGAGACGTGACTTGGCCCTGGCTACCCCGTGGGTCCGTGGGGCTGCCGCAGAACAAGGGTCTGTCACCAGGCCCCCTAGACATCCCTTGCTCCTGCCCTTGTCGGACTCGGATCGTGTCTCTGCTCCCCCAGGTCGCCCTTTCCAACTATCTCCCTGTCTGCCCAGCTGACGCGTCTGCGGCCCGAGCACCCCGCTGGCTGCGAGCACCTTCCTCTCTGACTTCCCGCCTACGCGCTGCGACCCCGGTTCCGCCCCTCTCCAGCTCCCTCGGCCGCCGGCGCCTGAGCTCTCCGCGGCCACAAGGGGGCGGGCGCGGCCCAGTCTGGGCGAGGGAGCCGCCGAGCGCCCACCCCGTTCCTCCTAGTGCCCCGCCCCGTCCGGCCGCGGCCCCGCCCCTCCCGGCGCCCCGCCCCGTCCGGCCGCGGCCTCGCTCCCTCCGATCCCCCCGCGCCCGGGACCCCCGGCCCCCCTGTTGCGCCAGCCCGCCGCGTCCAGCCATGGGTCCCGCCGCTCGCCCCGCGCTGAGATCGCCGCCGCCGCCTCCGCCGCCCCCGTCGCCGCTGCTGCTGCTGCTGCCCCTGCTCCCGCTGTGGCTGGGCCTGGCGGGGCCCGGGGCCGCGGCGGACGGCAGCGAGCCCGCGGCCGGGGCGGGGCGGGGCGGAGCCCGCGCTGTGCGGGTGGACGTGAGGCTACCGCGCCAGGACGCTCTGGTCCTGGAGGGCGTCAGGATCGGCCCCGAAGCCGACACGGCGCCCCTGTTGGGCGGTCGCCTGCTGCTGGTGAGCGCTGCTGAGCCATCTGGCCGCATCACTAAACCCCTCTCCCGACCCGCCCTAGAGACCCCGCACCCAGAACCGATCTTCATCCTCCACCAAGCGCTGACAGTCCAGCGCCCCTCCCCAGGCTGCCCAGCCCCCAGCATTCAGGTTTCCCAATCCTGAGAGCCAGATGCTCTCCGAACTCTGGCCTTGCATCCAGTGTGACCACCCCGGCTCCCTCCTCCCCCACACCCTGCCTCCCTCTGCTCATGGCCCCTTGCCACGCAGATGGACAACGTGGATGCCGAGCAGGAGGCGCCAGTGGAAGGCTGGATTGCAGTGGCATACGTGGGCAAGGAGCAGGCGGCCCAGTTCCACCAGGAGAATAAGGGCAGTGGCCCGCAGGCCTATCCCAAGGCCCTGGTCCAGCAGGTGCAGAGAGGTCTATGGGGGAGAGGTGCTGGAGGAATGGATTCCAAGGCATCCGCTAGAGCCAGGCCCTCTTTAGGTGGGCCCTTAACGAGCTTGCAGAGAAGCCCCTAGGCGTGGGTGTGTCAGGGCACCCCAGTTTGAAGAATGGAGTCAGTATGGCCTCGAAGCAGGAAGGTGTGGGGAGGCCAGAGAGAGGTTGGGAAGCTTGACCAGCTCTGAGAGTATGGGGTCGGGGAGTTGCTGCTGGCGGCCACTGCAGGGACTCGGGGACTGCCCTGCTAGGACCAGGAAGGCACTGCGCCTCTGGAGGGGAGGTAGGAAGAAGCAGTTTCTGCCTTTGACCTCAAGGAGCTATGGCTAGTCTTCAGAGTTTTGCTCACTGCAGGGCGGGAGGCTAAGAGCAGCTGGGGCTGCAGGTGGTGAGACAGGTGTGCAGGCAGGGTATCTGCTAGCTTCTCGCCTTCTGTCCCTCTGCAGATGCGGCGGGCCCTCTTCCTGGGGGCCTCTGCCCTGCTTCTCCTCATCCTGAACCACAACGTGGTCCGAGAGGTAAATCAGACCAGGCCGTGAGGGTAAGCAAGCTGGGGAAAGGGGGACCCAGGCCTGCTGACCTCCCTGTCTCCCCACAGCTGGACATATCCCAGCTTCTGCTCAGGCCAGTGATCGTCCTCCATTATTCCTCCAATGTCACCAAGCTGCTGGATGCACTGCTGCAGTGAGTTGGCATTTAGACTTCAGAGGACTGGGCTTGGGCACAGAGCGCCCCTGGCTCTCCCTTGGGCTGAGCGGGCCTTGAGACCAGGGTCTTACCTGTTAGATTTTTTTCTTTTCTTTTCTTTCCTTTTCTTTTCTTTTCTTTTCTTTTCTTTTTTTTTTTTTGAGACAGAGTCTCACTTTGTCACCCAAGCTGGAATGCAATGGCACAATCTCAGCTCACTGCAACCTCCACCTCCCTGGTTCACGCAATTCTCCTGCCTCAGCCTCCTGAGTAGCTGGGATTACAGGCGTACACCACCATGCCCGGCTAATTTTTTTGTTTTTTTGTTTAGTAGAGATGAGGTTTCACTACGTTGGCCAGACTGGTCTCAAATTCCTGACCTCCTCATGATCTGCCCACCTCAGACTTGCAAAGGGCTGGGATTACAGGTGTGAGCCACCGCGCCCAGCCATTTTTGTTTTTTTGAGACAGAGTTTCGTTCTTGTTGCCCGAGCTGGAGTGCAATGGCATGGTCTTGGCTCACTGGAACCTCTGCCTCCTAGGTTCAAGTGATTCTCCTGCCTCAGCCTCCCAAGTAGCTGAGATCACAGGCACCCACCACCACACCCAGCTAATTTTTTGTCTTTTAAGTAGAAAGACATGGTTTCACCATGTTGGCAAGGCTGGTCTCAAACTCCAGACCTCAGGTGATCCACCTGCCTTGGCCTCCCAAAGTGCTGGGATTACAGGTGTGAGCCGCTGTTGCCACTGCTGCCACTGTAGCTGGGCCTGGCAGGGCCTGGCCTACCTGTTAGCTTTAAGACTGCCCTCTGGGCTGGTAATGGTGGCTCATCCCTGCAGCACTTCAGTAAGCTGAGGCCAGAGTATCGCTCGAGTCAGTAGTTTGAGACCAGCCTGGGCAACATGGCAAGACTCCGTCTCTACAAAAAATACAAAAATTAGCTGGGCGTGGTGGCACATGCCTGTAGTCCCAGCTAATCAGGAGGCTGAAGAGGATCACTGGAGCCCGGGAGGCAGAGGCTGCAGTGAGCTGTGATTGTGCCACTGCGCTCCAGCCTGGGTAACAGAGGGAGACCTTGTCTCAAATCTTAAAAAAAAAAAAAAAAAAAAAAAAAAAGACTGTCCTCTCCAGGCTGAAAAATGGGTGAGGGGATGGGAAGGAGGTTCCCAGAGCCTGGAGCTTAGAGCAAGGAGGTAGCTCTGTGGGCAGAGGGGACTGGCCCCAGCAAGGAGGAAGGTAGACTCCCTGGGCTTGCAGGCTTCCTGGCCTTGCTGGTGTGAAAGCTGGAAAAACCAATAGAGGGAAAAGGCGTGGAGCAAAGTGGAAGGCCTATGGGGGTGACATTCTTAGGTATCCTTTTCCTGCAGAGCTGGGGTGGGTGGATCTGGGCCTTCTAAGAGTCTTTCCATCTGGCCCTGGTGACTTTCACTCCCAGGAGGACCCAGGCCACAGCTGAAATCACCAGCGGAGAGTCCCTGTCCGCCAATATCGAGTGGAAGCTGACCTTGTGGACCACTTGTGGCCTCTCCAAGGATGGCTATGGAGGATGGCAGGACTTGGTCTGCTTGGGAGGCAGTCGTGCCCAGGAGCAGGTAGGTGCCAGCGGATTACAAAGGGCTTGGGGAAAGGAGGCTCATGGGGCCTCATACATGGCCTTGTCTTGCAAATCCTATGGCTTTTCCCTGCCTTGGTGGCAAGGACAGCCTCTCCTAGCCCACAGGAGTGCTGTGAGTGTTCAGAGACATGGTAAGGTGAGCGCTTAGTGGTGTGCCTGGGCCAGGTCACGTGCAGTCCATGTTAGCTCCTGCCTCGTGTTCTCCTGCAGGCATTGGGAAGCCTTATTCCACTGCCTGTAGAATAAAGTTCAGACCCCTTCACTTGGCTTTCACAGCTCTCTGCATTACTCAGTCGCTCTGTTTTTCTCATCCTGTTTTCTATGCTCTGGCTACTCTGTGCCGGTGACCACACATGCCCTGGCCTTCTGCCACTGGGCCTTGTCTATGCCTGGCTGTAGACGTGGACACCCTTTCTCTCCGTGTCCACATGTCCTAGTCTAGCTAGAACCTTCACATCTCATCCTGCCACCCTTCTTTGGAAAGCCTCCCTCGCACCCCAGCTTGAAGTCCCCTCTCTCCCTCTTCTGTATCATAGCAAGGCATCGTCAGGCCTTTCCTAGGCTTCTCAGGACAGCCGATCCTGCATGTGATGGGGCACGTCACTTTGTCCCCTGACAGCCAGGACTGTGTTTTATCGTCTCTGGATTTCCAACACTTGGCATCAGGCCATTCGGGGGTATTCGGTCCACAGGCGTTTCTTGAGTCCCTACTCAGCCTGGCAGTCACGTCTCGGTCTCCTGGTGCACAGCCTCCAGCAGGTGTTTGGCCAACGTGGGCCGTGCAGTGCAGCTTCAAGATGGGCAATCTTGGGATCAAATCCTGGTTCAGAACCCTTAGCTGACTGATCTCAGGCTGGGAGTTTCTCCGCTCTGGCCTCGTGTTCCTCTTTGTGAACAGGGACGGTACACTGCATATCCTTGTCGTGGGTGGCCCACACAGGCCTCTGGACAGGGCAGGCATTGGCGAGAGGCCCGAGGTGGGGCTGTGCACAGAGAGCAGAGCTGAGCAGCCTTGGCCAGGCTACATACAGGCTGGGGTCAAGGTGGTCCCAACCCAAGTATTGGGTGGTCATAGCAGCTGAGGGGTCTGAAGGGTAGTTGGGGTAGGCATCTCAGTGGCTGGCCTGATGTGCATCAGGCTCTCAGTCCAGACCCCAGGGCCCAGTCACCATCCCTCTAGCCTCTGAGATGCCAGAGCAATAGCACCCATGTATCAGGAAGTTCTGATGAACCGCAGTGGCACTGTCTTGGCTCACAGCAGCCTTCACCTCCTGGGCTCAAGGGACCCTCCCACCTCAGCCCCCCAAGTAGCTGGGACTACAAGCACATGCCACCATGTCTGGCTAATTTTTATATTTTTTTGTAGAGATGGGGTTCCACTTTGTTGCCCAGGCTGGTCTCGAACTCCTGAGCTTGGACAATCCTCTCACCTCGGCCTCCCAAAGTGCTGGGATAACAGGCGTGAGCCACCATGCCTGGCTAATGAACAGTCCTTACTGGTCTGATGCCAAACCCCATCCCACCCTCCATCTTCACCTGGAGCTCTACAAGGTGTGTTCTCCAGGATGCACTGAACCTGGGGCACATAGGGCTCCCCAGCATGCACTGAGCCTGGGTACCCTGGGTCTCTGGCCTGAGCCTGGGCAGGCTGGGTCTCTGGCCTGCAGCAGAGCTTCAGGCTAGCCATACCGTCAGGCTAGCCATACCGTCAGCCCACCCAGCTGGCCGCTCTGAGGCTTACGCTTTGATGGCCACTCAGTTCTGGCATGGGGATCAGGGGAGCGTCACTTTGTCTCCTGACGGCCAGGGCTGTGTTTTATCGTCCCTGGATTTCTAACCCTTGGCATCAAGGGTTTTCTGTCCATAAGTATTTCGAGTCACTTCTCTGCCAGGCAGTGACGCCCCAGTCTTCTGGTACACAGCCCCCAGCAGGTGTTGGCCAACGTGGGCTGCTCCAGCCCTGGGCTCATGGGCGCTCAATCTGGAAGGCAGATAGGCCAGAGACATGCTGTCACTCTGCTGGGGTGAGCACTGAGTTGGTGGTGGGCCCAGGACCATCTAAGGCATGATAAAGGCACTCAGCCTAGGGGTTGGGGACAACTTCCTAGAACAGGTGGCACTGCCCAGCTGCAGCTGGAGGAAAGAAGGGGGCAGGACGGAAAGGGAAGCCGGGGCTCACAGATGCTTCCCAGTGAGGGCCCCCAGAACACTTCCCCTCTGAACAGAGGAACGGCTTGTGGCATGAGCAGCACTCAGTCTTGTCTAGAGCAGTGGCGTCTTCACATCAGGTCGTCTCTCGCTCCCCTTCCCCACATGACAGTAGAGGAACTTCGGCATCGGTCAGGGAAGAACACGATGGCAGAGAGCTTTGAAGTGAACGCGTGTATTAGTCACAACACATAACGCAGGCCCTGTGCAGAGGCGCACCTCGGGGGGGCGTGCCATGTTTTGCTTACTCCGAGGTGCCATCTCCTGAGCCAGCTGTTGAGTAGTCTAAGCCCAGTAGCTGCATCTTGGGCGTGTTGAGTCAAGGTCATTGTGGTTCCTTGAGTCACTCTGAGGCTGCCCAGGGCCCCCAGGTTTTAAAGTGTTCTCTCAGTCATGCTTCCTTTCCAAATTCACTCATTCCACAAAGCCGGTGGGAGGCACTGGGCTAGAGTGGTGAGCACATCAGCTGTGGCTGCCTCCCACTGATGGGGGCGCACGGACCAAGGGCAGCTGCAAGGGAACGCTGGGTAGAGCAGGTGTGAGGAGGCCTGGGCTGCGGTAGGTTACGGGGGCACATTCACCAAGCCATAGAGGTCAGGGAGCTTCTGGAGCAAGTAGAGGCAGTAGCCGAGGAAAGGGGCGAGGTGGAAAAGGATTCTCAAGACAGGAACAGTGTGGAAAGGCACAGACACAGGAGGGAGCCGGCAGCACGGGACACTGAGAGGAGGCAGATGACATTCCAGGGAAGGAGCTCAGGCAGGGGAGAGCCCTCTGGCTGTGGGTGGGAAATGGTGGCAAGGAGGGTACAAGAGACCCCCCCAGGAGAACAAAACAAGAGGCCTTGGGAGCTGGCTCCTTCTCGTACTTGGGGGTGTGAATATTCAGCCTGGATGGGTGAGTGGGTGATGGCAGGGCCTGAGAAAGCCGACCAGGAGGAAGTGCAGGTGGGAGAGTGAGTGGGTCCCAGGCTGGTGCTGGGTTGCTGGGTGCTGGGTTGGGGAGTCTCTGAGGCTACCAGATAGAAGCTTCTGTGAGTGTAAAACATCAGGTTTGTTGCCCAGGAGAGCCCTGGGCTGGGAATGGACATGGCTGTCCTTGGAGCTGGATGGGGAGATGTGTAGGGCAGAGCGAGGGCAGCAGCGGTAGACCCTGAGGAGCACACAGGGGGAGGAATGGAGCCTTCAGAGGAGGAAGCCATGGACTGCAGGGACACAGCGGCCTTCAGCACCCCTCACCTGCCTGCTCCTTGGTGCTCCTGGGGGTGGATGTTCCTGAGGGAGGCATGTGGGGGCGGCCCCATGTCCTTGATGACTGCTTCCGTCCCCAGAAGCCCCTGCAGCAGCTGTGGAACGCCATCCTGCTGGTGGCCATGCTCCTGTGCACAGGCCTCGTGGTCCAGGCCCAGCGGCAGGCATCGCGGCAGAGCCAGCGGGAGCTCGGAGGCCAGGTGGGAGCCAGCCCCAGAGAGCCCCAGTGCCATGAGCCCTTGGGCCTGTGAGACTGTGCCTGTTCTCTACCCACAGGTGGACCTGTTTAAGCGCCGTGTGGTGCAGAGACTGGCATCCCTCAAGACACGGCGCTGCCGGCTGAGCAGGGCGGCACAGGGCCTCCCGGAGCCGGGCGCTGAGACCTGCGCCGTGTGCCTGGACTACTTCTGCAACAAGCAGGCTAGTGCCCCGGGTAGAGACCAGCCGTCAGCTCACCTGTGATGCCTCCCACCTTACTCCCGAGACCCAGGAACTACCCCAACAGTCCCTTCTTCCAGTCACCAGGGCTACAGAGCAGAATTTCGGGGTGTGGGGGAAGCCGTGAGGTTACAGTTCTCCATCTGAGGCGAGGGGCATGGGACCAGGCACCCCACGTGGAGTCCTGCTTCGATGGCCTGAGCCCTTCCTCCCCAACATGTGTAGTGGCTCCGGGTGCTGCCCTGTAAGCACGAGTTTCACCGAGACTGTGTGGACCCCTGGCTGATGCTGCAGCAGACCTGCCCACTGTGCAAATTCAACGTCCTGGGTGAGCACCAGGGGCGGGGGCCCTCGGCCTACTCCACCTGCTCCTCACCTGATGCCTCCCTCCCTGTTCTTCCCCTCCCCTGCAGGGAACCGCTACTCTGACGATTAGCTGCCCAGCTGGACTCTGCACGTGGGGACGGACCCTTCCTGCCTGCACCCCGGTCCTCAGCCTGGGCTCCCAGGACAGGACAGGATGGGACAACAGGACAGACAGGATAGCAAGCCCAGTGGGTGGAAGGCTGAGGGCCCCACCGTGTCCACACTGGGAAGGAGAGCCCCACAGCTTCAGACTGAGGATCTAGGGCCGGGACCTGTCAGTCAAGGAAGACAGGTCACTTTGGGACCTTCTCTGTAATCCTGGGACGTGAGTCTGCCCTCCTCACAGGCAGCTCCCAGGTCAATAGGAAAAGAGAATATGGGGCCAGTGCGGCTGTCCCCAGGGTTCTGGGAGCTCCCTGTAGCCTCTCAGGGAATCCCTGGGGGCTGAGACTGCAGTGGCCAGGCTGTGTGCTTATTTATTGGGGGGTGGGTTGAGGGAAGAGCTACCTGGCCTTGGGGTACCCTGGCCTGACCGTCTTCTGGGATACGTCTTGGTCAAGGCTCTCTGCCTGTTGCCCTTGGTCCTTGGGTACCGGGAGCCATGGGTCCTGCTGCCTGTCCAGCCTGGCCCCCTTCCTGGGCCTAGCTAGGACCAGAGGCCTTAGAAACCATCCTGTCCTGGACTCCCTGCCTGCAGCTGTGCTGCTGACGGGGACACTCAACTCACAGGATCAACGTGGTGCATCCACCAGGGGCATCCTTTTTTTTTTTTTTTTAAAAGAGTTGGGGTAGGGAAGGTTTAATAGTAAAATAAACATGGCTATATTTTAACATAAGATGTAAAACGTGTATGGGTGTTTTAAGAAGATTTAAAAAGTCACCTTAGGTTCTACTGCCTGTGGTAGATGGAATTCTAAGATGGCCCCCAGGATTCCCACTGCCACCCACCCTGAACATGCCCTGTATTAATCTCTGGAACGGTGACTCTGAGAGATTGTATGCTCATGGTTGGGTTATGTGGTATGGCAAGTTGACCTGAAGAAAGGGAAAGAAGTATTGAGCGGGCCTTGGCCTAACCGCAGGAGCCCATTAAAAGTACAAGAGGAGGAAGTCAGGGATTTAAGGCATGTGGGGGATTCGGTGCCTGAGAAATTCTCTGTTGCTGACTTGACGATGGAGGGAGCCCCATGGCAAGGAAAGTGGACGGCACCCAGTGAGGAGATGGGGACCTCAGTCCTGTGGCCACAAGGATCGGAATTCTGCCACCAAGTGGAATGAGCTTGGAAGTGGATTCTTCCCCAGAGCCAGCAGAAAGGAACACAGCCTGGTAGATGCCTCGATTTCAACCTTCTGGGACCCTTAGCAGAAAACCTGGCCACACAGAACCTGGACTTCCAACCTCCAGAACTAGGAGCTAATGAATACCCGGGTATGGCATTGGTGGCGGCCTGAGAGAGTTGCTCAGCTGTGAGGTCCTTCCCCTGGACTTGGCCACAGGCCTCCCGGCTCAGGGTGCTGAGGGCTGGTGCTCCCCTGTGAGGCGGGTGCCTGGGCCCCTCAGAAGCAGGAAGTTAAGCTGACCATGGCCCCTCTTGACCCTTCTCTGTGAACTAAGGTGCTCTGACGGCCCCTTCACCAAGGGAAAATGCTTCAGGCACCTGGGAACGTGCACCCTGAGAAGGCCTCAGCAAGTTTTTGGAGACCGTCCTTCACAGGCAAGTGGCTCAGGGCAGACTGGTGGCTTCATGAGGAAAACTGGAGCCCCGGATACTCGGCTGCATAGCATCCTGGGCTGGGGAGGGGGGCAAGGGACAGGCATGGGACAGCCAGGGCTGACAGGATGTCCTCTGCTTGAGGGAGGCCTTGCCCTGCCTTCAGTGGCCTCATGGGGCTCTGACCTCCAGGAGTTAGAGAAATCTTCATGACGGTCAGCATTTCCTAAAGGAGAGGAGTTCCTCAGTGAAAGGAGGCTGACCTCTTGGGTCCTTAATGTGCCCAGCGCAGGTCCAGAGCCAGGGTGGGAGGCTGAAGGCATCGCTCCCTCTGCCTGCCTCAGAAGTCCTCAACGGCCCTTCTGTCTACCCCCACCTGACACCCATCTGAGTCAGTGCAAGACACTGAGCCCAGGTTCACCCCCCCGGGCCCTTGCTCTGGGGATAGAAAGACGGCCCTTCACCTGGCCCAGGTCTGAGGACTGGGTGTACTCTCCTATCCCACAGTCTCTGTCAGGAGGGAAGCAGGAAGGCCCCTTTTACGGGCCAATAGGGCCAGGACTCTGCTGGCTGATGACCTACATGGCTGGGGACTCAGTGGCCCCTGCCCAGGACAGGGAAGGAAGGACTCTTTCCCCAGCTCAGCCATACTGTGAGGCCAAGATTGCTGTGGGCCAATGGCTGGCGCTTTATTACAGTGGGTGGGCTGCCAGCCACCTGCCATCCAGCCCCAGCCCTCCCACGGGCTACGTGGGCCGTTCCTCAGGCTGGAGTGCAGAGCCGGCCTGGCCCCGGCCAGGTGACAGTCTCTTCCTCAGCCTGACCAAGGCCCTGATGGGGCTCCGGGTGGAGGGGGCCGAGTGGGTCACATCCTCCAGCAAGGACTTGCTGGGCTGGCTGCAGGGCTGCCGAGGTGGGGATGCGCGGGGCTGCTGAGGTGGAGAGGTGTGGGGCTGGCCAGGCGGGGTCCTGCCCATCCTGCTGCCAGGAAGGTGCTGTCTGCCCAGGTGCCTGAAGGAAAACCAGATCCAAGATCCTCTGTGAGTGCGGGGGATGCTCCACTCACCTGCCCTGCCTCTGGTAAAGCCTCGCTCACCCTGGGGATGTGCTCTGGGTCTGGACTGGCAGTGTTGCTCCCTGGGTTCCCTTGCTGGAAGGTGACCAGAGCTGGTCCTGTGGGATCAGCTACAAAAAAAAAAAAAAGGCCAGTCTTAGAAGGGCCCAGGAGTCCCCTCCCCACTGTACAGAGAGGGTGTTGTAATCAGGGATGAGGAGGGAAGGCCTGAACGCATACCCACGAGCCCTTCCACCTGGGGCAGGGCCTAGGAAGCCTTCCAGGGCCTATTCTCAGCTGCAAAGCCTCAGGCAGAGGGCAAGTGTGGGGAGATTTCTTTCTGGCATGGCTTCTTTTTTTGTAAACAGGGTCTCACTATGTTGTCCAGGCTGGTCTCAAACTCCTGGGCTCAAGTGATCTACCTGCCTTGGCCTCTCAAATTGTTGGGATTACAGGCATGAGCCGCCACGCCTGGCCCGACAAGGCTTCTTGTTGCACTTAAAGGCATGAAGGGCTATAGAGGATATGGGACTGGAAGGCAGTGGATCCTAAACATCCTCACGCCTCCTGGAAATGTGAAAAATGTTTCACAAAAGCACAGTCTAAGGCTTCATGCAATGAGGTGGGCTCCCATAAGTTCCTGGGGCAGAGTCTGAAGACCTCTGCTGGGTAGGGGCTTCCTCCTGGTCCCCAAGGGCCCGCCCTCTCAGGCCCACCTTGAGGCCACCCTGCTGGGCCACTTCCCGGATTTTGGACAGCATTGATTGGAGCCGCCCGTTCTCCTCCTGTAGGACCCGGATGCGGATGTCGTTGGCCTGCACTTGCCTCTCCATGTGATCTGTGACGTTGCCAGAGTCTGTGGGACATGTTATCTGGGACTCCACCCTGCTCGATCTGCCTCCTGTGCCCAGCGGGACAGGACCTTAGGAGGGAGGCACATCAGCTTGGGTGGGTGGCTCAGCACCTGGCCCAAGGGAGCTATGTAGTATACCAGGCCTCCCATCTCACCTTCCTTTTCCTGAGGCCTTGTTCCTACTTCCCTGTCCCCCCACCTGCTGGGAAGATGACTATAATATAAAATTTGAGAGCTGGGTGGGGCCTAGAGCTCTCAAAAGACTTAGCAAATAAGCAGGAGAGTGAATCTCTTCCTAGGCCCCGTTTTGGACAGGCCAGAGACAAAGCGAGCTGTCCAAGGTCACAGCCAGCTCAAGGGTGGGAATGACAGGAATTCGGCGAGGCTGCTCTCTCCCCTGCTTTTGTGATGGATGTTTCCTTCTGGCTCCATGAGCCTGGAAGAATTGCTGCCCTTTCTGGTTCAGTTTACTGCTTTGTATGACCTGCCTCACAGGGTGGTTGAGAAGGGGACAGAAGGGCCTGGATGACATCTCATGGGCAGCTAAATTGCAGCAGATCTTCCTGTGAATGGATTCGCCCCAGCACTTTAGGGGGCTGGAGGGGCTGGGAGAACCCAGGTCACCTGATATCCAATCCTGTGCCAAGATAGGTACCTAGCACTCCTGTGCCATAGGGTCCAGGACAACGGGCAGCTGGGGGCTGTCATTGGAACTAGTCCCATGGTGTGGTTTGGGGACCCATTCCAAGGACCAAGAAGGGGGACACAGGCAAGTTGAGCAAGGACTGGCATGTGACGTGGTGAAGAGCATGGTCTGCAGGGACAACCAGACCTGTGTCTGGATTTGGCTGTCGTGACTAGATGCAGTCACATCTAGTTGGGCTTTCACGTCCCTGTCTGCGCAGTGGGTAATGCATGAAGCACTTGTATGCTGTGGTGGGTCCACAGGGGCTGCACTGCTGGCCGCCGGCTTTCCCACCCTCGCTACAGGCTGGGGAGTTGCAGACCCCAGTGTCCTGCCCACATGCGCCCTCAGCTGCCGGCCCTGAGCCCCGGCATGCCCTTGGCACCATCCCCAGTCCCCTACCATGGATCTGGGCCTCGGTGGGCTGGTGCAGGTCTGGGAAGGCCACCAGCAGCCGCTCCCGCTCCCTCAGCTCGACCAGCTCCCGCTCTAGCTCCAGGATGGTCAGCCGCAGATCTGTAGTCACCTGCTCCAGGCCTTGCTTCTCTCTCTGCAGGCTCTGCAGCAGCTCCTGGGACAGGGGGAGGCTCAGGCCTGGCTCCTGAGTGAGCCACATGGCACTCAGCACCCCCAGGGCACCATCCCTATCCCCAAGACATAGGACAGGCCTGCCGGCACCCAGCTGGCCAGAGGCTTCTCTGGCAAAAAGGAAGACACCCACCCTCACCTGCTGGGCCCGGAGCTGGCACTGCCCCTGCTCTCGCTCGCTCTGCAGCTGCTCTTCTACACGGGCCCGCTGGGCCTCAGCCTCGTCCAGGCTGCCCCGCAGCTCCTCACGCTCCTGGTCCAGGCTGTCCAGCTGCTTTAGCAGGGCTCGCTGCTTGGCCTGCAGGGACTAAGCAGGAATGGACAAGCAGGGAGGCTGTGAGACCCACAGGGTAGGCTCAGCCACACGGAACTAAGGAGGCTACAGCATCTACTGCCCCCATCCCTGCTCCCTCATGTGAGTCTAGGGAATGCTGGTCACACGTGTGGAAGGGTAGGGGTGGGGGGAAGCCGGCAGCAGGCAGATGCACATCTTATCAAGGCCAAGACGCCCAGCTTAAAGACTCCGGCCCTTGGAACACAGTTGGCTGGCTCTGGGGGTCTCACCCTGACTTCCTTCCAGTCACACGTAGACCCCACTTGGAGAGGAATTCTGGGAACTAAGTTTCTCTTCTCCTTGGGTCTCCAGTGTCACATCATCCCCTACCACTGAAGCCCACATTTCCCAATGCCCACTGAATGGAAAGCAGGAAGAACTAATGCTGGTCTGCTCGGAGCCCTGGCTCCACCTCTCACTAGCTGTGTGGCCTTGGGCAACTTCCTTAACCTCAGTAAGTCTGAGTTTCCTCATTCGTAAAATGGGGGTGACAGTATCTGCCTCCTGCTGTAGCAAAGAGTAAGCATCAGAGGCTGTGGAGCCGGAAGCCAGTGGCTGGGTCACAGCAGACACCTGATACATGGCGGCTGTGATGGTTTGTAGGGCACACAGAGCTTCCCCTATCCTGGGCCCATCCCTGACCCTGGGGACTCTCAACTGAACTCCCTGGCTCTTGCTGAGCTTCTGAGGGTAGCCCCAGACCTGCCCCCTTCACTGGGCAACAGGTCACCTATTCCCTCATCCACACTTCTGAGGACTCCTGCAAGGCCCCACTGCCCAGAACACAGCTGTGCCTGGGGCCCTGGCTCACCCTCTGCCTGCCCTATCCTTCCGCTGGCTGATGGCTGATGTGGCCATGCCCCCCTGCACCCCTTAGCCATCTGGCAGGAGAGTGTGGCACATCTGCTCATCTTTCCCTGTGGGGCACTCCTCCGGAGTGATGCCTCATTAGGGAGTACCTGTCCCTAGGTCACTGTTCCCCAGTGCCTAGCTCAGGGCAGATTCTCTGTGAGGGTGAGTCAACCCCACACCTGGAGGTATCTCAGGGAGCAGGTGCCCAAACAGATGAGCCCCCATTCCCTGACAGCACAGTCCTCTCTCCCTGCAGCCTACGTTGCGGGTTCCCAGGCTGGCAAGGGCCCTGGCCTCACCTCCTGGTGGCGGACCATGCTGTCGACACGGGCCTTCTCCTTGTCCAGCTCCTTGCTGGCCCAGCAGATCTGCTGGCTGGTGCCCTCCAGCCGCCCCACCAGCAGCTGCACCTGCTCCTCCAGCTGCTGCACCTGCTCCTCCAGCTGCTGCACCTGCCTCTCCGCTGCCGCCCTGCGCTCGCCTTCCTCCTCCAGCTGCTCGGCCTTTGCCTCTGCAGCATTGAGCAGGTGTGGGATGGGGTAGGGCAGGGGAGCGCCATACTACCTCAGACCCAGGACGGGACCCAAGTGGGAGATCACATCTCTGGGCCCCAGATTCCTCAGCCACAAAATGGGCTCTAGACCCTGCCTGAGGTGGGTTTGGAAAACAGAAGGTGCTTTCTGGGTGGGAGGCGGCACCCCAGCTTGGCCACTGCCCAGCAGTGTGGTTGGCCAGGCCCACCCTCCTGTGGCTGGTTTCCTTCATCTTTGCCCTGGATGCTCAGGGGACAGAGACAGACGATGCTCATCCAGCCACACTACTAGCTTGAGATGTGGCATGGGGGCCTACGACGGGGCTCCTTACCCACAGCCTGCGTGGACTCCTGTTGCTGTTTCAGTTCCCTCTCCAAGGTGGCCATCTTTGTCTTTAGGTCACTTGTTTCTATGGCAGCCAAGAGAGAGGCCCTTCAGAGGGTCCCATGGGCCTGGCCGGTCACCTTCATGCCCAGTGTGCCCTGTGCAGAGGAGCCGCCTGCGGTCGTGGGACGAGCTCTGGGGAGTTGGTGGAGGGGGCTGGGCCCTCGTCCACCCTGCTTCTCATGGGCTGGCTGCCATGTGTCTGCACCTCTCTGCGCCTTGGTATCATTCATGGAGGCAACCATGAGGCTCAGAAAGGGCAAATCCCTCAGGCCTCGTATCAGTGGGCACTGACCAACTTCTGGTGTCAGGAACTGAGTCTCTGATGGCTTTTGCCAAAACCAGAGAGGCTGCTCTGCTTGGCAGGAAGTGCCAGGGGAATAACTCTCTGGAAGTAGCCCTCAATGATTGACAGTGCAAGTGGATACATACCCTAGCTCCCTCCCCGACTGAGGGACGAGTTTGGGCAAGCATCCTAGCCCGGCTCCTGGTGGCCCCAGCAGGCCTGAGCTCACAGTGTCAGGGCCGGATGAACACACCCTTCCTTCTACCCTCCGTTCCCTGCCTCTTGCCTGTGCCCCAGCCTGGGTTTCCTCCACACAAACCACTTGGCCTGGAAGCCCTGTCTCATGAACACCCATGTGAAAGCTGTGGCAGAGCCCCTGGGCACCAGGCGTCCAGCCTCTGGGGCACAGACCTGTGAGCAGCTGCTGCTTGTCATGCTCCCACTCAGCCAGGCACTGCTCATTCTCCTCCGCCTGTCGCCGCCGCGTCCCCTGTTCCTGTTTCAGCGCCTGCTCCAGCTTGCACGCCTGCTTCCTCAGGCCATCCTTCTGCTCCTCAGCCTCTGCCAGCTGGGCCCTGAGGGCCTCCATATGCTTACTGAGGTGCGTCAGGTCTTTTCTCTGCTCTGCTGCCCAGCGGCCCACCGTGGCAGCTGGCAGTGGCCTGACCCCCAAGCTGTCCTGCACCAGTTGCTGGAACTGGCCTAAGGACGAGGGTAAGTTCTGGCTCTGACACAGGCTGATGATCGCCCTGCCCACCTTCCACAGGCTTCCCTGGACGCTGGCACACGCATCACAGGGCACTAGGGCCGTCTCAATGGTCTGGGAGTAAACACTCCTGGTGTTCTTGGAGGCCGTGGCTGGACACTGCAGGGAGGCTCTGACGGGGATGCTCTCTGGGTCTTGGCAGGTCTGGGGCAAGCCTGGCATTGGGGAGGAGGGCTTGATGAACTTGGCAGTCAGACATTCAGGGGTCCTGGCTGGCTCGTCCTTGGCAGTGGGCTTGGTGGTAGGGGTCTCCCTTTGGTTTACCCCTTTCTGTGTTCAGAAAAAGAAAAGGGAAAGCAGGTGAGAAACAGTGGAGAGGGAGGTGACTGGTTCCCTGGGGATGTTCTATGACAGTGTGACAGCCTTACCTGACACTCAGACCCTCAGACGTTTTCTGACACCAATGTAAATAAGAGAGAACTTTCTTCCTCTTTTCCTTTGACTCAACTTACCACACCCAGGCCTCCTCTCTGTGGCCCATACCCCAAGCTCCAGGCTTGATCTGACTGTATGCATGGTGTTGGGAGGGTGATGGTGACTGTTGCAGCTGCTGGTTACTGGGCTCTTGCTTAGTGGACATGCCTGCTCTCATGTCACCATAACCACTGTCAGTTTTAGTTTCCTCCCCATCACGGTGACAGTGGCCCTTCCCCAGTGGGTGCCTGTGTGGATTATGGGATAGCCGGTAAGAAATGGGCTCACATGACCTCCGTTGTCTGAACCTCAGATGAAGAAACTGAGGTTCAGAGGAGGCAGGATTTTTCCAAAGTCCCACAGGGACGTCTGAGACAGAGAGCAAGGCATGACCACCCAAGGCCTGCGTTCTTAACTGCCACACTGTGTGGGCCTTGACTGGGAGGGCGGGGGAGGCCAGTGAAGGCTGCGGTGCACACGGTGGTAGGCTAGGAAGCCAGAGTGGGGGTGAGGTTTGAAGGCCACCACAGTGGGGAGACAGAGGCTGGGACCCACCTGGGGAAGCGCCTGCTGGTGGAGCATGCCCAGCCTCAGCAGGCTGTCCCAGAAGCGCTGCACCGTGAGCCCGACGGACATGCAGGGTCCCGCAGCCCATGCGGGGGGCATCATCTGCTCTGAGCCAAGGTTCTCCAAGTAGCTCATGCAGCTTTGAAGCAGTAGCAGGAGCCTGTGGGCAGAGATGCCAAATTGCTGGGGCCCTGGCTGGTGCCAATGTACCCTCAGACCATACAACTGCAGCTCTGGCTCTGGGGAACTGGCCAGGCATCAGGGACTTGGAGAGTCTCAGAATATGCTCCGCTGGGCTAGCTTCAAACCTAACCCAGGGGCTACTTCCTCCAGGAAGTCATCCCTGGCCACAATCTCTGCTTGGGAGCTTCTGCTGGGTTTCCTCGGTGGCACTTCTGCCTGGCTCTTCTCCACTGGACCAGGGCTCTCTGTGAAGCCGAGCCTGGCCTTGCCTCAGTTGTATCCTGAGTCCTTGAAAAGTGCTGGGTGAACGGCTGCCCTGCATCCAGTGACCCAGAGCCTCCACTCGACAGATGACAGAGCTCAGACCAGGAGAGGGGAGGAGCTTGCCCACAGCCATAGGTTGATAAGGCAGAGTGGGGTGTGTGCAGTTTCCTGAGGCTAGTCAAGGGCTTCTGCAGGGTGGGCTGCTTCTGTGATAGTGGAGACCTGCGTCATGACAGCTAGGTCTCTGTCCTAACCTCTAAGTTCAAAATTAGAGTCAGGCGTGAATTGTAAGAAAAAGGAATATTATAATAAAAAGCTAAGTGTGTATTTGCATGGGAACCGAGCCATTTTAAAGAAGTACTGTGTTGACAACACACACCAGGAAGGTAAGTGAAATTAGCTTGTTGCAGGTGCAGCGGGGTCATCCCAAACCCTGTGGGGCCTTGGGTAGAGAGGGCCTGGGGGAGGAGGTGCCAACCGCCTCCAGGCCCTGTCCCTCTCTGGCCAAGGTGTCCTCCTCTGCAAACATGGACAACACCGCTTGCCATGGTTCCAGGCAACACTGGGGAACGGGAAAGCACCTGAAAAGAGGACACATCATGACCCTGACAGAGCAATCCATCTGCCCAGACCGACCGACCCTATCAGTGGGAGACTGCGGTACTACTGTCTGCAGCCTTAGCCATGATCCCATCCCTGCCATGAACTGAGCAGCTCAGTGCTACACCATGTGGTGGAGGCCAGGGCCTCAGACTCCAGGGTTCACAGGCTGGTCAAGGTCTCACCCAGCAGCCTCTGCCAGGAGTTACTTATACACACAGGAGCCCAGAGGAGGCTTTAACTCAGGCAGAGGTAGGCAGAGGGGTCAGGCAGGGCAGAAGCCATGTCAGCGACAGCTTCACAGAGAAGGGGGTGGGTAAACCTAGCCATGACAGATGGGCAGGGCATTCCTAGCAGAGGGACAGTGTAATGCATAAAGTCATGGAGGAAAGGAGGTATGTTCTGTGCTCATACACATTCAGCCACTGAGAAGTTACAGATGGTGCTTTTGTAACCATCTGTAACCTCTGAGTGGCTCCTCCAGGCCTCAGAGTGGCTTCTCTGTCCCTGGGCAGGTCATCCTGAAACCACTGGAGACTGAAGTCCCTCTCACATTCTCTGTCACCTGTCTGGCCTTCATGGCTTTAAGGTTGGTTTTTTGTTGGTTTGTTTATTTATTTATTTATTTATTTATTTATTTATTGAGACAGAGTCTTGCTTTGTTGCCCAGGCTAGAGTGCAGTGGTACAATCTCAGCTCATTGCAACCTTCAATTCCTGAGTTCAAGCAATTCTCCTGCCTCAGCCTCCTGAGTAGCTGGGACTACAGGCATGTACCACCACGCCCGGCTCATTTTTATATTTTTAGTAGCTTCCCAAGTGGCTGGGACAATAGGCACACATTGGCTGGGCACAGTGGTTCACACCTGTAATCCCAGCACTCTGGGAGGCCAAGGTGGGTGGATCACCTGAGGTCAGGAGTTCAAGACCAGCCTGGTCAACATGGTGTAACCCCGTCGCTACTAAAAATACAAAAAATTAGCCAGGAGTGGTGGCAGGCACCTGTAATCCCAACTACTGGGGAGGCTGAGGCAGGAAAATCTCTTGAACTCAGGAGGCAGAGGTTGCAGTGAGCCGAGTTTGTGTCACTGCACTCTAGCCTGGGCAACAAGAGTGAAACTCTGTCTCCAAAAAAAAAAAACGCATGCACCAACACACCCAGCTAATTTAAAAAATATTTTTGTAGTGTTGGGACTCTCCCGATGTTGCCCAGGCTGGCCTCGAACTCTCAAATGATCCTCCCATCAGCCTCCGAAAATGGGGGATTAGAGGTGTTGGCCACCATGCCCAACACACCATGTCATGTTTGTGTGTTTGTTTGTTTTTTGAGACAGAATTTTACTCCATTACCCAGGCTGGAGTGCACTGGTGTGATCTCAGCTCACTGCAACCTCTGCCTCCCAGGTTCAAGTGATTCTCATGCCTCAGCCTCCTGAGCAGCTGGAATTACAGGCATGCACCACCATGCCCAGCTAATTTTTGTATTTTTAGTAGAGACAGGGTTTCACTATGTTGGCCAGGGTGGTCTTGAACTCCTGACCTCAAGTGATCCAGCTGCTTTGGCCTCCTAAAGTGCTGAGATTACAGGCGTGAGCCACCGTGCCCGGCCAACCATGTTAACTTTAGAAGTGATGGGGCTGCAGGAAAATCCATGAGGCTCTTCCCAGAGGGTTATGATTTGGAAAAACGCATCCTGTGTCTGGCCCAGTGATATGCAGAGGGAACAGCACAACCCACAGGACAACAGGAAAGAGAGCCTAGGATGGAAACTCTGAGAAGCAACTATGGTGTCCTGGACACAGAAACCCTGAGGAGGCAGGTGGGAGGGGCTGAGAGGCCAAGGTCACAGCTGTGGTGCGACAGAGACCAATGGAGTAGAAATCAACTGCTTGAGGTGGACAGGCTAGGCTAGCCTAACATGGAATGGCACAGCATACAACACAAGACACACGATAAAAGGTGAGACCACTTTGAAAGTCCTGAGCCGATGTGGCTCCGACAGGAACTCAATGGTGACTGCTGTTACCAACGTCACCCCTGCCTCTGGAGGGGCTTCCACAGCTGCCATTGGTTTCAGGGGCAGGTACCGGCATTCTGAGATGACCACGTTTGGTCAAGGCCCTCACCTGTCGATGACCAGCTCCAGCAGCACAGCATGGGACAGCTGTGTGAACTCGGGGTCACCCGGAACATGGTCATAGTGCTCCAGCAGGGCCACCATGTCAAGGTCACAGGCCACGCGATCAGGGAACTTCCAGGAGGGGAAGCGCACGGGCCCAGCGTGGGAGAAGACGTCTACGATGGCACCCTGAAGGTCGGTGAGGTCCTTGCGCAGGCTGTCCATGCAGGCCTGGCTGCCCAGCAGGTGCGCCATCCTCACAGCTCCTAGGGCAAGCACAGAGGAGCCCTGCCAACCAGAGTCATGTGGCTGTTGCTGGAGGAAACTCCCTGAAACCCTGGGTAGGCTGAAAGTCTACCCCAGACCCTGGGAGAAGTCTGTTTCCCAGCCCCAGGTGACAAGGCCTTTCGGACCTGGTTCTGAGTGGCCTCACCAGCTTCTCAGTCCCCCTACCCCGAGCACATACTGCAGAGTCCATCACTCGACAAGTCCTTCCTGAGGGCTTGTGTATGTCAGGTCTCGTGCTAAAGGCTGGGTGGATTCAGCTATGAACAAGAATATGCCTGCGTCCTTTCCTCCCAGAGTGAATCCTGGAACAGGGCACAAACAACTGAAATACAGAGCTACAGCTACAGCGTGATGGGGAGTGTTGGGCCATACCAGGCCACTGTCATCTCCTGCCTAGACCACTGCAGCAGGTTCTAGCTGGGTCACAGGCCTACCCTCTCCAATCTGAACACCTTCAGCTCCAGAGACCTGGACCAAACTCCATTGGATCACGTCATGCTGGCCACAATGCCTCGGTACTCCCTGAGGCCTGCGGAAGAAAAGCCACCTCTGGACACCTGCCTGCCTCCAGCCTGAGCAGAGGGCGTTCTTCAATAGTGCTGGCTTCGACTGAAGAACCTACTGTGTACCGCTTCCCTCACTCTCCCTCATTTCTACAGAGGAGGAAACTGAGGCTCTGAAAAGTTAGGGAGCTTGCCCGAGGTCACTCAGGAGGCTGAGATTCTGAGTCCACAATCTCTGCTCTGTCCTCAGGCCATGCTACTTCCAGGGTAGCCGTGTCCAGGAGAAATATAACACAAGCCACACATGGGATTTTAGGTATTTCTACTAGCCACTGATAGACTACAGGAAATGGTACCCCAAAATATGGCACCTTGGAAATGCAAAAAACTGCAGAAGCAGGAAGGCCACTCTCATCTTCCCCTCATCCTTCCTCCCTGAAGCAGGCCACCAGGAAGGTCAGTCTGTGACCTCTCCCTTCCTTCTCCCCTGAAGACCCTCAAGTGACAGGTGTCCTGCCCTATACTCAGACGGGAAGAAATGTCACACAAGGATACCAAGAAGAATCTGAGCAAACAGCCCTTGCTAAATCCACTCCCTCCCTCATTTATTACTATTAGATCGTATCTTTTCTTTTCTTTTTTTTTTTTTTGAGACAGAGTCTCACACTGTCACCTAGGCTGGAGTGCAGTGGTGCAATCTCGCCTCACTGCAATCTCCACCGCCTGGATTCAAACGATTCTCCTGTTCGGCTTACTATAACCTCTGCCTCCTGGATTCAAGCAATTCTCCTGTCAGACTACTCCTGTAGTCCCGAGTAGCTGGGACTACAGGTACATACCACCATGCCCAGCTAATTTTTGTATTTTTAGTAGAGACAGGGTTTCATCATATTGGCCAGGCTGGTCTCCAACTCCTGACCTCAGGTGACCCACCCTACTTGGCCTCCCAAAGTGCTGGGATTACAGGCGTGAGCCACCATGCCTGGCCAGATCGTACCTTTTGGTCCACCAATCATAATTCTGAACGACTATCCATGAAAACACAGATCTCCAGGACGGGTGCGGTGGCTCACGCCTGTAATCCCAGCACTTTGGGAGGGCAAGACGGGAGGATCACGAGGTCAGGAGTTCAACACCAGCCTGGCCAACATGGTGAATCGCCATCTCTACTAAAAATACAAAAATTAGCTGGGCACGGTGGTGCCCGCCTTAATCCCAGCTACTCAGGAGGCTGAGGCAGGAGAACTGCTTGAACCAGGACCCGGGAAGCAGAGGTTGCAGCGAGCCAAGATCGCGCCACTGCACTCCAGCGTGGGGTAGAGAGCGAGACTCTGTCTCAAAAAAAACAAAAAAAAACCAAAAAACACAGATCTCCTTGTTTCTTTGGGTTTTCCTTTCTGAAGGTTTCCATGTCAGGAAAAACTTTTATTAAATAAATTTGTTTCCTTTTCTCTTGTTAATCTGTTTTTAAATTGTATTTCACTTATTTATTTATTAGCGTCAGGGTCTCACTTTGTTGCTCAGGCTGGAGTGCAGTGGTGCTATCATAGCTCACTATAACTTCAAACTCCTGGGCTCAAGTGATCCTCCCACCTCAGCCTCCTGAGTACGTAGGACTACAGGTGGGTGCCACCACACCTGGCTAATTTTTTTTATTTTTTGTAAAGACAGAGACTTGCTGTGTTGCCCAGGCTAGTCTTGGCCTCCTGGCCTCAAGTGATCCTCCAGCCTTGGCCTCTCAAAGTGCTGGGATTATAGGCGTGAGCCATCTTAATCTGTGTTTTATTAAACCTGTGATGGGTGAGGAAAAGATATTACTTTTTCTCCCCTACTAACCATTTCAAAGTTCAAAAGCTACATCGGCTGGTAGCTATTGTACTGGATGGCGCAGACGGTCAGATGCTGTGTGTGCATTCAGCAAATGAGGACTGAGCATCTGCTCCATGCCAGGCACTGTGTCAAGACCAGAAACACAGGAGGGCACAAGCAGCCCTGTCCTCCAGGAACTACCAACGATATCTGAGGGTCTCTGCAAGGGATAAGCTTGTGTGTGCCAGTTTCACCCATGGGATATCACCCAAGTGATATGTGTCTGCCCCATGACACTCACAACACACATGCCCACATCCTGCACTCCTGTTGTCTTGGCAACTGCCTCTCATGAGCTATTGCTGCCCAAGAGATTTTATGTCTCCAAGGAGGGAGGCAGAAACAAAAAGAAAATAACATAGGCAAGTATTCTGGGTTTCCTTCCTGGAATGGGCATGAAGGAAATAAAGCAATCAAGAAGCCCCAACCTGGGAGGAAGTGTATTCAGGTGGCAAAGCACCTGGAATTCATAAGCTTGCTTGTGAAGGCACCAGGAAACACTGATCTGCTCACCTTCAAATAACTACAGCTGCCATATGAGGCCATCATGGATATCAACTCCCACTAGATCTTCATTCAGATAACTAGCAGTAAATGACCTTATGTTGTTTCTTCTGAAAATTGAGGTCATGCAGATATAAGCATGGTTTAAGTACTTAGGTGCTGGGCACAGTGGCTCATGCCAGTAATCCCAGCACTTTGGGAGACCAAAGTGGGTGGATCATCTGAGGTCTGCAGTTCAAGACCAGCCTGACCAACATTGCAAAACCCCGTCTCTACTAAAAACGCAAACGAAAAAATTAGCTGGGCGTGGTGGCGCATGCCTGTAATCCCAGCTACTAGGGAAGCTGAGGCAGGAGAATCACTTGAACCTGAGAGGCGGAGGTTGCAGTGAGCCAAGATCACGCCATTGCACTCCAGCCTGGGCAACAAGAGTGAACCTCAGTCTCAAAAAAAAAAAAAAAAAAAAAGTACTTATGTGCGTGTCACGTGAAGACATGAGCAATCTCTGTAATTCCCGGGTCTTGAGTGGAACCCTTAGCCTGAAGCTGCCAGCCCTGTATTGCACTGTCGCCATGACCACACAGGTGACGGCACTAATTGAGCCTGTACGGAGAAGCAGCAGCTAACTCTGCCTCTCCTCAGTTTCCTGGGGCTCAAGGTGGACTTCTGACTCCCAGAGAAGGGAGGACCCTTTCCTACACCTCCATTCAACATTCAAGCGCCTTCTCTCTCTCAGAACTAGTACCCTACCCCTACTGAAAGATTATGCCTACTTCCCAGCCAGGGGCCCTGCTGAGATTCTAAGCTACCACCATGAAAACACAGGAAACTCTAAAACCAGCTATGTGGCAAATGTCAGTCTCAAACATGACACTGTTAATTGCCTGGATCCCTGGGGACACCGAAGGGACTGAGTGAGGACAAAAGAATAACTGCACTTAGTAGAGTAAGAAGCCTGGCTTGAACTTGCATTCCTACTCTACCAACTCCAAACTTCACTATCCTCATCTGTAAATAAACTGCTATAAAGAATAAATGTACTACATGAAGTGTATTGGCTCATGATAAATGACCAATACATCCTAGCTATCATTATTCTATATTAATAACAACATTGAGGCCGGACACAGTGGTTCACACCTGTAATCCCAGCACTTTTCCTTGGCCAAGGCGGGTGGACCACAAGGTCAGGAGTTTGAGACCAGCCTGGCCAATATGGTGAAACCCCATCTCTACTAAAAATGCAAAAATTAGCTGGGTGTGGTGGTGGGCGCCTGTAATCCCAGCTACCCGGGAGGCTGAGACAGGAGAATCACTTGAACCTGGAAAGTGGAGGCTGCAGTGACCAGTGATTGCGCCACTGCACTCCAGGCTGGGCAACAAGAGTGAACCTCCGTCTCAAAAAAAAAAAAAAAAAAAAAACAGTGACATACAGCTATGGTGTGTGGCGGAAGGGGAAGGCTTGAAAGAGCAACCTTTCCTATCACTCCATTTCACAGGTGAGGAAACTGAAGTCCAGGCACAGGTTCGGAGCCAGGTCCCCACTTTCTGGTATTGAGGAGGGGAGGAAAGAGAGAGGAGGGGAATCTCAGGAAAGGGTGAGAAGCCGGCAGGATGCCAGGTAGGCCTCTGGGGAGTGAGGGTAGCTTGCAGGGCCGCACCTGTGAGAGTGAGGGGTGAAGCCTAAAGCAGTAGCCCTGGGGTGGTGGCTCATGCCTGTAATCCCAGCACTTCGGGAGGCCAAGGCGGGAGGACCGCTTGAGCCCAGGAGTTTTGAGATCAGTCTGAGCAACACAGGTAGACGTCCTCCCACGTCCCTACAAAAAAATTTTAAAAACTGGCCAAGAGCAGTGGCTCACGCTTGTAATCCCAGCACTTTAGGAGGCCGAGGCGGGTGGATCATTTGAGGTCAGGAGTTCGATACCAGCCTGACCAACATGGTGAAACCCCGTCTCTACTAAAAATACAAAAAAATTAGCCAGCTGTGGTTGGCGGCTGTAGTCCCGGCTACTTGGGAGGCTGAGGCAGGAAAATCGCTTGAACTCGCAAGGCAGAGGTTGCAGTGAGTCGAGATTGAGCCAGTGCACTCCAGCCTGGACGATAGAGCCAGACCCCGTCTCAGATAAAAAGTAAAAGAAAGCAGCAGCCTTCCTTGATTTGAGAGGGAGGCCCCAGCGGGGCTGGAGGGCGGGACTACGAAAGGCAGAAGGTGGAAGCAAGAAAAGGCAGACCTATGGGAAAAGGGAATTAAGGAGGTAGGATTCGCAAGAGGGGCTTGGAGGATGTGAAATGAAAGAGGGGACTATGCGAGTAGGGAAGTGGGGCTCTGAGGCGGCGAGCCTGAGGGGACCGGGGCTCTCCTAAATGAGGCCAATGGGAGGGAGCTGGGCACTTGGGAGGCGGGGTCGAAGGGAGCGACGCACTGGCCGGTGGAGTAAAGGAGCCGCGAGGTGAGTGCAGCGCGGGTCCCGCGGGTGATGTAGAACATCTCACCTGTCTTCAGCTTCACGGCTTTAGCCTCTGTGTCTGGTCGGCTCCCGGAATTGTACCCGGCGCGCCTGTGGCACCTGGGACCCCGGAAAGCCCGAGCCTGGCCCAGGCCGTTGCCTTGGCAACGGCGTCGAAAGCTGCGGTGTCCGCGGGGAGGGACGGGAAGCGCGTCACGGCGAGGGGGAGGTCCCGGAAGTGCGTCAGTCTCGCCTTCGCGGTCACAACTCGCTCGGTCGCCGCCATCTTGAGAGCTTGTCGTACTGTCCGAGCGGGGAGGCTGCCTTGAGGCGGCACCCCCTCACCGACACCGAGGCGGACTGGCAGCCCTGAGCGTCGCAGTCATGCCGGCCGGACCCGTGCAGGCGGTGCCTCCGCCGCCGCCGGTGGCCACCGAGCCTAAACAGGTACCTCTCCCCCAGCACCTTAGCCTGCAGCCCGAGCGTGGGCCTGGGTGCTCCTCACTCGCGTAGGAATAAGCGGCCGCTATGAAGGGCTTGGAGGGACTGCAAGTCCCAGGAGGCTGCGCGCTTCCCGCGCTGCGGTGCTGTTCTGGTAGCGAAAGGAACCGCACTGAACAGGGTTCTCAAAAGTGGTCCGCGGATCCGCAGCATCGGCACGAGCCGGGAGCTTCTTAGAAAAACGGAGTGTCCGCCCTAGACCTTTTAAATAGGAATCTACATTTGAACAAAGTCCTAAGGTGATTGATTAAAGTGTGAGAGGCAGTGATCATTTGATCCTCTGAGAAGATCCTCTGATCTTCTGTGGCAGTTGGGGCCACTGGCCCCAGCCTTTGCCCAGTAATGCCTAATTTCTTAGCCTGCACGGTACATCTTTGGATGTTAATTCTCAGCATCTATTTCGGTGTCTGCCCCAAGCCAGGCACTATACCAGGCTCCCACGTTTACCGGAATGAATGGGGCACGATCCTGGCTAGGGAGCTCACAGGCTAACGGGAAGACAGACGTGCGAGAATGCTCAGGAAATGTTTATTGTCCTCCCGATGACCGTCAATGATGCAGTGCCAGCCCACCCTTAATAAAGCTCTCCAACCTCAAATGTGCATAAACCATTGTAGTATGGTGTGATATGCTCTGTGATAGAAGTTTCAGGTACAAATCTAAACAACATTGTTTGCGGGGATAGAAGGGATATTAAGGTAGGGGAAGCCCACAGGAGTGAGAGGTAAATTCCTTCTTTTACGTGAAGGAATAGGCCGGGCGCGGTGGCTCACGCGTGTAATCCCAACACTATGGGAAGTCTAGGCGGGTGGATCACGAGGTCAGGAGTTCAAGGCCAGCCTGACCAATAAAGTGAAAACCCATCTCTACTAAAAATACAAAAATTAGCCTGGCGTGGTGGCGCGAACCTGTAGTCTCAGCTACTCGGGAGGCCGAGGCAGGAGACTTGCTTGAGCCCAGGAGGCGGAAGTGGCAGTGAGCTGAGATCACACTACTGCACTCCAGCATGGGTGACAGAGTGAGGCTACTCCCTCTCAAAAAAAAAAAAAAAAAAAAAGAAGGAATAGGAGTTCGTCAGGTAGGTGACTAGGGAAGGGAAATAGCATCCTTTGTTCATCCAGCACATATTTATTGAGCACATACGCTGATCACCGCTTTGGGTTCAGAATAAGGGGGGGATATGACTGAAGAAGCCATACCTTTTCCACAGATATTTAAGTGCCTGTGTGTCCCTGGAGTTTTTCCAGGCATTGGGGAAAAATAAAGTAATGGCCAGATAATATGCACAAAGACACTGAGGTAAGAATCAAATGATATATCTAGTCAAGAGTAAATGAAGAAGTGTTGAAGGATAGACTTAGGAGAGTGGTGGCAGGAGATGCGATTCTTACTTAGGATTTGAACTTTTCTTTGTAGACAGTGGGAAGAAAAGAGAGGGTTTTTGTTTGTTTTTTTTTTTCTAGTCAGAAAATTCATCCGTGATTAGAAATGAGAGGGTTTTAAGCCGGATAGTGACATTTGTGTTTCAGAAAATTAGGTAGGCAGACGTGGAGAATCACTAGGAGGATAGAGGTCAGTCACGCTATCCAAAAGAGGCTGAAAACCTGGCCAAGATTGAGGCTGAGGTGGTGGGCAGGCTCTCCAGCCAGAGTGATGTGTTAGAATCCTGGTTCTGCCAGTTCGACATTAAGCTCTCCGTCTCTCAGTTCTGTCCTCTGTAATATGGAGATATTAAGAGTACTTGGCCGGCCCGGTGGCTCACACCTGTAATTCTAGCACTTTGGGAGGCTGAGGCAGGCAGATCACTTGAGGTTAGGAATTTGAGACCAGCTTGGCCAACATGGCAAAACCCTGTCTGTACTAAAAATAAAAAATTACCCATGTTTGATGGGGCACGTTTGTAATCCCAGCTATTTGGGAGAGAATTGCTTGAACCCAGGAAGCGGAAGTTGCAGTGAGCCAAGATCATGCCACTCCACTCCAGCCTGGGTGACAGCAAGACTGTCTCAAAAAAAAAGAATACTTAATCTCATAGGCTTCTTATAAGGTCTATAAGAGTTAATATATTTAAAGTACTTGAGAAAAATACCTGGGATCTACTCTGTGCTTGATAAAAAATTGTTTTATTTTTATTTTATTTTATTTTATTTTATTTTGAGATGGAGTCGCCAGGGTGGAATACAGTGGCATGATCTCGGCTCACTGCAACCTCCACCTCCCAGGTTCAAGTGATTCTCCTGCGTCAGCCTCCTGAGTAGCTGGGACTACAGGCGCTCGCCCACACCCAGCTAATTTTTGCATTTTTAGTACAGATGGGGTTTCACCATGTTGGCCAGGATGGTCTCGATCTCTTGACCTCGTGATGTGCCTGCCTTGGCATCCCAAAGTGTTGGGATTACAGGCGTGAGCCACCGCGCCCGGCCATAATTGTTTTATTAAGAGACGGGGTGTTGTTCTGTCGCCCAGACTGGAATGCAGTGGTGCAGTCATAGCTTACTGCGGCCTCAAATTCCTGGGCTCAAGCAATCCTCCTACCTCAGCCTCCTGAGTCAGTGGGATTATAGGTGCAAGCCGTTGTGCCCAGCTTGATAAATGTTATTATTGAGTGTGGGAAGCTGAGGAAGAGAAAGGAGCCGCAACTTTCTAGTGTGGATGACTGGATAGCTACTCCTGAGGAAAGAGGTTAGAGGTGAAAGTGCCAAGGAGTCAGCTGGACCCGAAGCTGTTCAGTACACAGGAGTGTTCTGGGACATCAATTTGGGCCAGATTGTTTAGCCTAGAGGCAGTAGGGGAAGTGGAGGACACTGAAAACTGAGAAGAGAACCAAGAACAGAATTGGGTGGTGGGCAGCAGGGTGGGAATCGCCAACTTTACAGAGCAGGAGGTGAAACGGGGGCCGGGAAGGAAACTTGACTGGAATGATGAGCCAGAAGGGAAGACCGGTAAGAACAGGGCCTGGGAGTTGAGAATTGTGTGAAGGAGTGGTCAGCATTCACGCCCAGATAATGGCGGTGGATGGCTGTGAGCAGTTGTTTTTGACTTTGTCAAGAGCATTTGAAATGAATGGGGACCAAATGGCAGGTGAGGAAGTGAGACTAGCAAGACTGAAGAGAACTCAGGATGTTTAGCTGCCAGAGGAAGGGGTGGGAGAAGGCAGTGGCAGAAAGGAACATGAAGGTAGAGGAGAAACTTCATTTTTCTAAGATAAGAAACTTGACCCTTTGTTTACTAACGGGAAGAAGCTGCTGGAGAAAGTACTAGACCTTATGGGATAGTTAATGCTGAGCATTTCAGTGGAGGTTCACCAAACACTTGAGCATTGAATGGTGTGGTTAAGCTGCAGAACAGAGGCAGAGAGAGGGCATTCAGGGCAGAAGAAGCTGTCAGCAAATAATTTTCCATTTCTTTATTCAGCAAACAATCATTAAAAATTCCATGCCAAGCCCAGTGCTGGGTGCAGGGTTACAGACAAGGCCTGAATTCTGCAGTGCTTTCTTAGGATGTAGTCAAGAGTCCCTGCATCTGAATCACCTGGGCATTTGGTAAAAATGCAGATTCCCGGTCTCACTGAGACAGTCCAGCTGGAGAAGAGCCAGGGAAGCTACTCTTTTCCCCGGGTCCCCAGGAGCATCCCCTGCAGGTGCAGTGAACTTAACTGCTTTTCTGAAGCAGACGTTCCTAAGCAGAGGGAAGTCTGAATGAAAGTCTACCCTGAATGATGTCCTAGAGGCGTTTCACAGTGCAAAACCTGCGCCAAACCAGGGACTTGAAAACCTTCTTCCTTTTCCTGTTTTCACAGCCCATAGAAGAAGAAGCATCTTCAAAGGAGGATTCTGCACCTTCTAAACCAGTTGTGGGGATTATTTACCCTCCTCCAGAGGTCAGAAATATTGTTGACAAGACTGCCAGCTTTGTGGCCAGGTAACGGAGCTATTGGGTGGGTCAGAGGTTTCAGCGCTGAATCAGCACAAGGGTTTTTAAAGAGGCATTGGCTTGGGCCTTTTAGTTCATAAAAACCACAACATGGCGGTGGGTTGGGCGGTAGGCAGGACTGGTGTCCCTGACACAGCACAGCGATGGCCAGAGTGAGAGTCACACTTAGCCCCACGGTCACCAGGAGCCTCTGCTTACAAAACTGGCCTGAGGAGATGCCTGGAGAGCTGCTTCGTCGTCACAGATGGTGTATGTCTGTGCCTGAGCTGCTGGCCTCAGGAAGATAAAAAGGGGAATGTGTGCAAAGACCACATTCCAAGAGCCTCAAATGACCCATCTGCAAAATGGAACAAAATGCCATCTCAGAGTTGTTTGTTGTGAGACAGAAGCGAGGTCATGGGACTGCATGCTGGTGCTAGCTGTCTTCTCAGATGGAATGGGAATTGCTCCGAGTTCCTCCTGTCTCTCCCCACTGTACTTAAACTCACATCCTTCGATGGAATCTTTTTGATGGCCCCTTGACTCCAAAGGTCAATACATCCTCTAGGGTATTTAAGGTGTTCCTTTGGCAGCCCTCAGGTCATGTCCAGCCTACAGATGTTTTGCTTGTCCTCACAGTAATTTTTTCAAAATTCAAATTTGTTGCGACTATTTAAAAATGAGGAGACCAGGTGCTGTGCCTCTTCCCTTAATCTTAGCACTTTGGGAGGCCAAGGTGGGAAGATCACTTGAGCCCAGGAGTTTGAGACCAGCCTGGGCAACATAGCGAGACCCTGTCTGCAAAAAAATAAGAAGTTGTTTGGCTGTGGTGGCATGGGTCTCTGGTCCCAGCTACTCAGAAGGCTGAGGCAAGAGGATCAGTTGAGCCCACAGGGTTGAGGCTGTAGTGAGCCATGCACTCCAGCCTGGGCAACAGTGAAACCCGTCTCAAGAAAAACAAAACAAGTAAAAATGAGATTTCACAATCAATCTGGATTTCTGGACAGCTCCTTCGTGGGTGGAAGCAGGCTCAGTCAGAGCGTGTGCTCTCTGGGGACCCATGTCACTCCCCTGAGGCAGTGCCTCAGTCAGTGTAACATTTAATGGTGTTCCTTCCTTTCCCAATATGATGAAATTAAACATAAAGATTACTTTGATTAGACCTTCTTGCCTTTTTTTGAGACAGAGTCTGACTCTGTCACCAGGCTGGAGTGCAGTGGCGCGATTTCGGCTCCTGGGTTCAAGCGATTCTCCTGCCTCAGCCTCCCAAGTAGCTGAGATTACAGGCACGCACCACCACACCTGGCTAATTTTTGTATTTTTAGTAGACATGGGGTTTCACCATGTTGGCCCAGATGGTCTCAATCTCTTGACCTTGTGATCCGCCTGCCTCGGCCTCCCAGAGTGCTGGGATTACAGGCATGAGCCACTGCACCCAGCCTACTTTGCTTAGACTTTCACTGTGTCAGATCTGCAGATTCATCTCATTATATTTCAGGGGCTTTGATTAACGTGGGTATTAGATTGAAAGCTGCTGTGTGTTTGATTGAACATTATGATGATGATGGTGATTGGGTCATGTCAGATTTAAACAGTAAGTATGTGTGTAAGATAAATGTTTAATGGCTCTTAGCAGTGTTCATGCTTCCCTTTTTCCCCTGATATTTTAAAAGCAGAATATGCAGAAAAGAGGTGTTGGGTGAAGAATCACCATCTTCTCATTACCGGAATAGTTTCTGCCAGCTGTTTTCACTTTTTTCTGTTTCCTTCTGTCCTTGACATCCTTTTTTAGATCTTTGCAATACTAGCAAAGATGCTTTCACATTCCACTCTGTGTTCCTGCCACAACACTCAGCTAATTTATTTTTTTATTTTTTGAAAAGATGGGGTCTTTCTGTGTTGCTCAGGTTGGTCTTTAACTCCTGGCCTCAAGTGATCCTCATGCCTTGGCCACCCAAATTCCTGCGATTACAGGCATGACCACTGCACCTGGCCTGTTCCCAACATTTCATTTTGGCAAATGAAGCTGTGGGGAAATCTCTGAATATTTTCTTTCCCTTTTAGATTGTTTCCTTAGAAGAAAATTCTGTGTGGCTCATTATTGGCTAAAAGAGCATCCTTAAAAGATTTCTTAAACATTTTGCCAAGTAGCTTTCTAATTTTGTGCCATTTTCAGCTGCTGAAGAAATAAGAGTGTGTCCAAGTTCCCTTAAAAATAAATGTATGTGAGGCAGGAGCAGGGCTAGGAACCAGGTAATAAATAAATAAATAAATAAATATATGTTACCAGCCGGGTACAGTGGCTCAAGCCTGTAATCCCAGCACTTTGTGAGGCCGAGGCAGGCAGATCACCTGAGTTCAAGACCAGCCTGACCGACATGGAGAAACCTCATCTCTACTAAAAGTACAAAATTAGCCCAGTGTGGTGGCATGTACCTGTAATCTCAGCTACTTGGGAAGCCGGGAGGCAGAGATTGCAGTGAGCTGAGATCATGCCATTGCACTCCAGCCTGGTCAACAAGAGCGAAACTCCGTCTCCAAAAAATAAATAAATAGATAAATAAATATGACCAGGTGAGGTGGCTCACACCTGTAATCCCAGCACTTTGGGAGGCTAGGGTGGGAGGATCACTTGAACCCAGGCCTTGGAGACCAGCCTAGGCAACATAGTGAGACCCCCTTCTCTACAAAAAATTTAAAAAAATTAGCTGGGCATGGTGGTACATATCTGTAGTTCTAGCTGCTCAGGAGAATCACTTGAGCCTGAAAGGTCAAGGTTATGATCATGCCTGGGTGATAGAGCAAGACCCTATCTCAAAACAAAACAAAAAAATACCAAAACCATGCACATCCCTAGATTGTTTTTTAGCTATGGTGATTGCTTTTGTAGACATTTCTAAAATCTGTAAGCTGGGTGTGGCTCACAGATTTTCCAGCACTTTGGGAAACCAAGGCAGGCAGATCACCTGAGGTCAGGAGTTCAAGATCAGCCTGGCTAACATGGTGAAACCCCATCTCTACTAAAAATACAAAAATTAGCCGGACGTGGTGGTGTATGCCTGTAATCCCAGCTACTCAAGAGTCTGAGGCAGGAGAATCACTTGAACCCAAGAGGCAGAGGTTGCAGTGAGCCGAGATCATACCACTGCATTATAGCCTGAGCGACAGAGCAAGACTCCATCTCAAAAATAATAATAAATAAATAAAATCTGTGATCTTATCATTTATGTTGCAACGAAGAGGCAGACCAGTATCTGAGTTAAAGCAGACATGCAGAACTCTGTGCTTCACTTCTCCTGAGTTCACATATATTTATGGAGCATGCAGTAGAAATCCACAACTGAGCCATTTTACAAAAGGAGTTTTTTCACTAGGTTAGGCTTTTCATTTCCTGCGTGTTCCTGTCAAGAAACTGAAGTGGAAATTACCCTTAAAAAGTCCCACCAGCTGGGTTGAGTCAGAATCATGTCTTTTTCTGTTGAAATCTATTCCTTGTGGTAGAGAGTGTGCTTCTAAAATTAACGTTAAGATAATTTATAGCAACAGAATAGCTTGGAATGAACCTTCTCATTGTTATCTTTCAGATTGTTCCCAGATGGCAGTAAAGTTATGGCTTAGGCAGTGATACAGAAGACAACCAGGGCCCCTTTTTCTAGGAGCCCTTTGTCTGCCCAAGGCATTTTCTGGGTATAGTGGTCTAGTTTAGCAGGATTTAAGCATGCTTTCACCTTCATTCTTATGTGTGGTTTGCATTATTTAAGGAAGGGGGAGAATTTTTTTTCCCAAAGCATGAGGTTCCAGCTGGACTAATGCACTGTCAAATTGAGACCTCCTGGTGTTAGTCACACTGCAGGGTATGACCAGGACTTGCTGAGGAGCCAGCCTGGGTGTTGATCACTAGTGTGGCACACATTGCTGTGATGCCTGATCTGGGGCACAGCACTGCCTGCACCATGTCTCCTGTGTCTCTCTTAAATTAAAAAAAAAAAAAATTTTTTTTTAGAGATGGAGTTTTGTTTTGTTGTCCAGGCTTGAATATGATCTTCTGGACTCAAGTGATCCTTCTACCTTAGCCTTCTGAGTAGCTGGGACTGCAGGTGTGTGTCAATGTGCCAGGCTCCCACCCCCTGTTAAACTCATGGGGCAGGGATGTGAAAGTCTGAAGCGAGTAGAGCCAGCCAGCTGGCACCAGACGCTAGGGCCATGCTGTGATGTGTTTGGGGCAGCTCTGAGTACAAGGTTCTGGCCAGAAGAGCAATGGAAAGCCCCACAGACATCTCACACTCAAATCATCTAAAATGTTTATGGAAAAACCCCTCCTGGCCCCTTGCATTTGCTGGCCACTGTATGGTTTGAAAAAACTTTGAGGGCCAGGTTCAGTGGCTCACGCCTGTTATCTGTCACTTTGGAAGGCCAAGGCAGGCATATCGCTTGAGTGCAGGAGTTCGAGACCCACCTGGGCAACATGGCGAAGCCCCATCTTTACAAAAATATAAAAAAAATTAGCCAGGCATGGTGGTACATGCCTGTAGTCCCAGCTACTCAGGAGGCAGAGGTGGGAGGGTCCCTCGAGCCCAGGAGGCAGAGGTTACAGTGAGCTGAGATTGTGCCACCACACTCCAGCTTGGGTGACAGAGTGAAACCCTTGTCTCTAAACCAAAACAAAACAAAACAAAAGACTTTGGCATCTCTTCAATAATATTTCAAGGAAGAAAGGGAAACTGGTGTTAGCTACTTTTTACACATGGGGAAATGGAGGCAATGAGTAGTTGGTAACTTGCTCTGGTTAAGAGTGAGTCAGTAGTGAACCTGAAACTTGAATGTGTTCCTATTCTGTGTCTTTAAGATTTGTGTATTTTCTGACTGACACAGGTGTTGTATGTAAGCGTAGCACTTTGAAGGATAACCACTGGGACTTTTTAAAAATCAGGGTTCCCTAAACATCATTACAGGGATATTTTTTCATTATCCTGAGGTTTTGAAGGCTTGCTGGGGACATGGGGGAAATCCGAGGAACCATCCCAGATGCAGACAGTGGTGGGAGGCCTCCCTGCTGATCTTACCACACCCCTGTCATCTGAAGGTGCCTTTTACAGCTGTGCGAGCCTGGGTCCTTGCTGTGCATGTTTCCTGTGTGGGCCTTACCAGTATTACTGGGTGATTTTAGACAGTCCTTAAACAAGGTATTAAATCAAATAATCTGGTTTTTTTTTTTTTTAAGACAGGGTGTCACCATGTTGGCCAGGCTGGTCTTGAACTCCTGACCTCAGGTGATCTGCCCACCTCAGCCTCCCAAAGTGCTGAGATTACAGGTGTGAGCCACCACGCCCGGCCTTGTTTTTGTTTCTTAAAGACAGGGTCTCACTTTGTTGCCCAGGCTGGAGTACAGTGACACAGTTCTAGCTCACTGCAGCCTCAGACTCCTGGGCACAAGGGATCCTCCCACCTCAGCCTCCTGAGTAGCTGGGACTATAGGCACACGCCCCCATGCCCAGTTAATTTATTTTGCATGTTTTTTTTTTTGTAGAGGTAGGATCTTGCCTTGTTGTCCAGGCTCAAATCATCTAAATTTTCATGTCTTTCAGTCTTTCTCGTTACTCAAAGGACAAAGCCTAGGTTTGGTGCTCATGTACCTTTTACACCTCTCCAGCACTTGCTACCCCTTGAACTAAGAGAACTAGTCTCAGCAAACTTCGAGCTAAACTTTGACAGTATTACTTTATTTGCATTGTGTTCACTTTTGACTACTTTTTGTGGGTAAAGATGTACTGATTTTTTTTCAGTTTTAAGTAGTAATATGTACCCTCCATTTTAAATAGATTTTTCTGAGTAAATAAACTATTAAAAGAAAAGAGCAATAGCCTAAATGGTTTTGGAAATGGCAGAACTGAAAGAGGAGCTAAGGAATGACTGAGTTCAGGAAGACCCTGTGGTAGCAGTGGCCTGGTTCAGGCTGAATGAGACAGATGGCACTGATTGCCAATGCTGGGAGGCTGGAGGAGGATGTCTGCTGTGCTGAGGGCTGGGCTGGTTTGAGCAGTGGGTGGTGGCAAGAAGGGTGTTCAAATGGGCAGTGTTCTGGATCTCAGCAGGCACAAGGGGTGTGGTGTTAATTCTTCCTGTTTTTTTCTCCTTCCAGAAACGGGCCAGAATTTGAAGCTAGGATCCGACAGAACGAGATCAACAATCCCAAGTTCAACTTTCTGAACCCCAATGACCCTTACCATGCCTACTACCGCCACAAGGTCAGCGAGTTCAAGGAGGGGAAGGCTCAGGAGCCGTCAGCTGCCATCCCAAAGGTCATGCAGCAGCAGCAGCAGGCCACCCAGCAGCAGCTGCCCCAGAAGGTTTGGAGCCCAGCCCCACCCCACCTCACTTATGCAGGGCCGAGAGGGAAGCAGGGATAGGGAGGGAGTACACAATTAACTCTGCTGTCCAAACCTCACAGCCACCCAGGGAGAGAAGTGAGGTCGTCTTCCCCATCTCACAGGCAGGCTGAGGCCCAGACAGCAAAGTACTGATGATAGTTGGTGTTTCCCGAGCACTGCTTGTCAAGCTCTGTGCTTTACTTCAGGAGTCTTGTCTCATTGACTCTTCACAGAGGCTCTAAAAGGAATCTGAGAGTTGGGGGAAGTGGGATTTATTCCAGACCTTGCTCAGGGTGTGAGGGCAGTGCCATGATGTGTGAAGGACTTCCTACTTGTTTGTGCTAAAGGATGCAGTGTGGCCTGTAGGCTCCTCCTTGTGCTATCCCTTCCCTTCTGTCTCTTCTTCCCAGGACCCCTCCCTCTGGCCTCCCCAGTACCACCCTCCCTGTGCTGAGGCCCAACACTAGGGACTGTTAGGGTTATGAATGAAGAGAGAGGCTGACATGTTCCTCCTGTCCAGACCTGGGCTGTTCCCTTCACTTTTCTGTACTCCTGAACCATGGTGGAAAAGACAGCCCCTCCTTTTGCAGTGGGATAAAGAGGCTGAAGTCAGGTTCTAAGACCTTGCATTGCAATGTACTACTCCTAGGGCCTCAGGCTACCTCGGTTTCCTCATCCATAAAGAGGATTCATAGTACCTGTTCTGCATCATGCTTCATGGGGAGATCATGGAAACATTTGGTACAGTGGGGTTCTCTGCACACATGCAGGCCTTACTGCACTTCCATCCCTCTTGGTTGGGACTTTTTTTTTTTTTTTTTTTTTGAGACAAAGTCTTGCTTTTGTACCTCAGGCTGGAGTGCAATGGCATGATCTTGGCTCGCTGCAACCTCTGCCTCCCAGGTTCAAGCAATTCAACTGCCTCAGCCTCCTGAGTAGCAGGGATTATAGGTGCCTATTACCGAGCCCAGCTAATTTTTGTATATTTAGTAGAGACGGGGTTTCGCCATGTTGGCCAGGCTGGTCTTGAACCCCTGACCTCAGGTGATTCGCCCGCCTCGGCCTCCCAAAGTACTGGGATTACAGGTGTGAGCCACCGCACCCAGCCTTGGATGGAATTTAATAAGCCATATTTCTGTCATCCAGTTTTGCCTCTCTATTTCAAGGCAGGTGCAGCAGAGATACAGAAGGGCATGGTTCTCACTAGAGCCAGTCATGGAGTTGAGGCCATAGTTGATTGGGACAGTGCTCTTTGATTTAGAATTCTGTCACACCAAGTGCTAGTGGTACATGCATAATCAACAGAAGTCTAGAGCTTCACAGCCATCCTGCTGAGGGGTGCGTGCCCTTGCCCCCTCCCCTCCTCTAGAGCCTGTCCACCCCTGTGCCTCTCGCCTCATACTCCCTTTGCATCTTAGGTCCAAGCCCAGGTAATCCAAGAGACCATCGTGCCCAAAGAGCCTCCTCCTGAGTTTGAGTTCATTGCTGATCCCCCCTCCATCTCAGCCTTCGACCTGGACGTGGTAAAGCTGACAGCTCAGTTTGTGGCTAGGAATGGGCGCCAGTTTCTGACCCAGCTGATGCAGAAAGAGCAGCGCAACTACCAGTTTGACTTTCTCCGCCCACAGCACAGCCTCTTCAACTACTTCACGAAGCTAGTGGAGCAGTACACCAAGGTGCCGGGGCAGTGTGGGGCTGGGGTCCTGGGCCCAGGGAAGGAAGGCATCTTACTCTTGGAAGCACTGTGTCCACTCACTGTCTACAAGGACATCGCTTCTCCATGGGGCCTCTGAGCAAACATTGTGAATCCCAGTTTGATGTAAAATCTTGATTTCTGTTCAGTTATTTCCTTAAGTGCAAAACAGACTGCTTGTTTCCAAAGGGAAGGGAAACACATGGTTGCTAACTACCATTAGGCGATTGCCTGCTGTGTGATGAGGCCCAGTGGTGCCTGCTGCTTGTAAGTACATTTCCATTTTCAGGTGCCTAATAAGGCCCTAAGAAGAAGCAGGCCTTTAACAGTTGCCTCATTTTACCTAATTTAGTCCTCACAAGAAGCCATAGGTAAGTGTTTTTTTCCCCCATCTTTCAGAAGCAGAAACAGGCTCAGAAAGGTGAAGTCACATACTCGAGGTCTGTCAGCAAGTAAATAGTGACACTGAGATTTAAACCACATTTGACCCTAAAACTTTGGTTCTTCAGCTTATAAAGTACCTTAAATTGGAAATAGCATTTAAATAGGCATTAAGAGACACTTCGATGTGATATGTCAGTATAACTAACGTCACTAAGAAATTATATATGCAGCATCTTCTCATTTAATCTCCAGTAGCCTGTAAGGTAGTCACTATTGTTATGTTCACTTTACAGAAGAGAAAACTGAGGCCCAGAGAAGTTAACATGGCCAGCGTCACATAGCTAGGAGGTGACAAGCCTGGGGTTTGAGCTCTGGCATTTTTACTGCAGACCCTAAGAGCTCAATTACCATGTGACAGAGCTGCAATCAAGACTCTGGACAAGGCCAGGCGCGGTGGCTCACACCTGTAATCCTAGCATTTTGGGAAGTTGAGGCAGGTGGATCACCTGAGGTCGGGAGTTCGAGACCAGCCTGGCCAACGTGGTGAAACCCTGTCTCTACTAAAAATACAAAATTAGCTGGGCATGGTGGTGCATGCCTGTAATCCCAGCTACTCAGGAGGCTGAGGCTGGAGAATCGCTTGAACCCAGGAGGCAGTGGTTGCAGTGAGCTGAGATCGCGCCATTGCACTCCAGCCTAGGCAACAGAGCAAAACTCCATCTCAAAAAAAAAAAAAAAAAAGAATCTGAACAAGTCAGTTCTGGCATTTAAAATAATCAGAATATAGGCCAGGTGTGATGGCTCACGCCTGTAATCCCAGCTCTTTGGGAGGCCAAGGTGGGCGGATCACCTGAGGTCAGGAGTTCAAGACCAGCCTGACCAACATGGAGAAATCCCGTCTCTACTAAAAATATAAAATTAGCCAGGCATGGTGGTGCATGCCTCTAATCCCACCTACTCGGGAGGCTGAGGCAGGAGAATGGCTTGAACCACCCGGGAGGGGAGGTTGTGTGAGCCAAGATCGTACCATTGCACTCTAGCCTGGGCAACAAGAGTGAAACTCCGTCTCAAAAAAAAAAGAAGAATATTAATTTATTGCAAAGTGCACTGGTATAGCTTTGCCTGTGGCATATTTTTCTTGCTACGTATATCATGGAGGTTTTCTTCCCTTTTCAGTGGGATGGTCTGTACATCTGTTCCTGATATCCAGAAATAACACCTCAAAGATCTGACTTGGAGGATTTCCTAACTTTATTCACTCTAAGTATATAATTAGAAAAAATTGTAAAAATGTGTGTGTTTAGAAAATGACCAAATCCAGAAGCTAATATGGTAGCTAAAATAACAATCATTGAAGGTCCAAGGCCAAAGGATTACTATAAATGTACAATATCAATTTTAAGTGAGCACTGGATTAAATTCTCCCAGTGGACTGCTTCCAGGGTTAAAGGTCCCGCATTATTTTTTATTCTGTTACTTTCCTGTTTTTTTTTTCTTCTTCAGAACTTGTGTATTGGCATTTACCACTGTAACTTGAGAGTACTGGTGTCTGTTTCTAGCCATGGAAGACTGAGCAGATAGATTCTTGGGGTAGAGGTACAAGGAGGATTGGAATAGGCTGAGCCACTTTGCCAGTGGCAGTAGAAGCTGTTGGGGTTGTTTAGAACAAAGGCCACATTTGTTCTCTCAGTAAATATACATCGTTAGCCATTATTCAGGGTGCTAGAGATATAATTGTGAACAAAAGGGAGAAATCCCTGTCTTTGTGGAGTGCTAGTGAGAAGTCAAGTGCAATGTTAGTGTCTGTCAGATGGTGCTAAATACTATGGAGAGAAAGAAAGCAGGGGGCAGAAATAGAAATAGGGCAGGTAGGCTGTGGTTCTGAATAGGATAGTCAGGGGAGACCTGCGTAGTATTTTCAAAGGGATAAGAGCAGGTCAGCCTTATGAAAGCAGTCATCTCATACTGACCATGTTCTAGGTAATCTGCTAGTGTTTTGTATGCTTTCCTGCTAATCCTTAAAGTAGCCTTTTTATGTTCCTGGTGCCATCTTTGGTGGTGCCATTATTTTGGAGAAGGAAATCAAGTTACTGAGGTTAAGTAACTTGCCCAAAGTCTCACAGCCAAGTGGAACTGGAATTGGGACACAGAATCCCATGCTTCCTCATCTCCTGTGCTTTATCACAAGCCCAGGAAGGTTGCTGCTTTGTCCCGCCTTATAAAGCACTGACAATTGCTTTAACTCTTCTGTATTTCAGATCTTGATTCCACCCAAAGGTTTATTTACAAAGCTCAAGAAAGAGGCTGAAAACCCCCGAGAAGTTTTGGATCAGGTAAACTGAATTGGATTTGTTGCAACTAGTTACTGATGGTGGGTTCTGTTTTATGTTTGAAAACAGTCTCTGCGGCAGTACCTTGTTATGTTCCAGTCACGGGAATGGTGGGGGAAAAGGCCTTATTGGCTACAAAGTCCAAAGAAACCTGGAGTCCAGATGCTTCCCAACATACCACAACTTTCTGCTTTGCTCTCAGCCTCAATATGTCTCCTCGTTTTTTACTCTAGCTAGAAGGCAGAAGGCCAGCTCCCAAGCCAGTCACAGGGTGGAATTTCCATTCTGTCCAAACTCTGGGTATGGGTGGAACCAGGTACAAATACCATAGTTTGGAACCATAGTTCCATTCTGTTTTGAAGGAGGCGCTGGCTTTGATGAAAGCCCTGGAGGTGGTAGCCTCATTGGGAGCAGACCCTGCTTCAGCTTAGCACCAAGCTCTTTCCCATCCCTGCAGGTGTGTTACCGAGTGGAATGGGCCAAATTCCAGGAACGTGAGAGGAAGAAGGAAGAAGAGGAGAAGGAGAAGGAACGGGTGGCCTATGCTCAGATCGACTGGCATGATTTTGTGGTGGTGGAAACAGTGGACTTCCAACCCAATGAGCAAGGTGGGTCTGTGAGGAGTGACTCCAGATGGGGAGCCAGCAATTCTGTGAGACTTCCTGGGAGACCTTGTGCAGGTGTTCCCAGAGAGCAGCAGAATCTCTCAGAGGACTTTATCAGTATCTGTTTCCTCTCTGCTCCCAAAAAAACTTCAGTTCTACCACTTTGCCCAAGATAGATTCAGTATATACTTGCCAGACCCTAGATGGGCCTCTGGAGATAGCTGGAGAGAAAACGGACATAGCCCCAGCCCTTGGAGAGCTCAGACAGGGTAAATAGATGGGTGTTTGATAAGGAATGCCTTTGCCTCTGGCTCTCTCTAGGGAATTTCCCACCCCCCACCACACCAGAGGAGCTGGGGGCCCGAATCCTCATTCAGGAGCGGTATGAGAAGTTTGGGGAGAGTGAGGAAGTTGAGATGGAGGTCGAGTCTGATGAGGAGGATGAGAAACAGGAGAAGACGGAGGAGCCTCCTTCCCAGCTGGATCAGGACACCCAAGTGCAAGACATGGATGAGGTAAGCTGCTGGGCGGGCCTGTGGGATGACCTTTCTCCCTGAAGCCCCTGGAGATAGAAGTGCTCTCCACCAGTCAGATCCAGCTCCGTTGGGAGCCTTGAAAGGAGGCGTGGGTCCTGAACAAGGCCATACAGCTGCCCAAGCCCAGGCAGCACAGGGCCTCTTTCCAGCTCCGGCAACAAAGATTCATTCATAAGCAAGGATCTAAAAGCTGTGCCGACCTGTTCTGTGGCCACCTTCCTGGCCCGGACACTCTGCTCTCACTGCCCATGCCAGCCCTCAGCTAGGGAACTCTCTGCATGACCCTATTCTGTTTTAATCTCTCAGCTGGGCTCCAAGCTCCCAGAGCTCTTATAAATGTAGCCCACACTTCCTTTCAGGCATCCCTGCCCCCTTCAAGCCAGGCCCTCCAAGCAGGCATGGAGTCTCCAGAACCAGACTGTTCTCCCCCACTCGGAAAGAATTTGTGCACAGCCTGAGAAGAAAGGGCCCCTGTGTCTGTGGGAATTGACTTTTTCTCTCCCTCCCAGCATTGCTGTGTGAGCGGCTACCATTGATTGCCAACTGTCCCCCCCTCCCGGCCACTGGCTCCCCCAGCATGTTAAGTGCCCTTGGCCTCTTGGGACTGCCTGGTGCCAGCTGCTGGAAATGCCTGGGAGGAGTGCTAGGACCATGGCCCCAGCGCTCCCATTCATGCTGTGAGGAAGCAGCTTGGCCTGCTGCCGGCTGGCCTCAGCTGCCCTGGGAGGCTTAGCACATGGATGCTGGCTGGCAGAGGCCAAGGCTCCTTGCCACCCAGAGAGCTGCCAAGCTCAGCTCTGGGGAGGTGGCCTCAGCCCTCCTCTGAGTCCTGCCATTGCTTTGCTTTTCAGGGTTCAGATGATGAAGAAGAAGGGCAGAAAGTGCCCCCACCCCCAGAGACACCCATGCCTCCACCTCTGCCCCCAACTCCAGACCAAGTCATTGTCCGCAAGGACTATGATCCCAAAGGTAGGGCCTGCTTCCCCACCCTCGGGCTGACCAGGAAGGTCCTGTGTGCCCACGTGTGTTCCTCACACCTGTCTTTCTAGGAGGGCTTGAGGCGCAGCTTATTGTAAAAGCATTGCCAGCCCGTCTCTTAAGAGGTTTCATGGTGGGGAACAGGGCCCAGTCATCTCTGGTGCCCTAATGCCTTTCACAGTGCCAGGTACAAGAGTGACACTGAATGGATACCTCGATGAATGATGCATGAATGAAATACCACCCACTTAACCCAGGTGGCTGCCCACCAGTGTTCTTACTGAAACATGTTTCCTTTTAGCTTCTAAGCCCTTGCCTCCAGCCCCTGCTCCAGATGAGTATCTTGTGTCCCCCATTACTGGGGAGAAGATCCCTGCCAGCAAAATGCAGGAACACATGCGCATTGGACTTCTTGACCCTCGCTGGCTGGAGCAGCGGGATCGCTCCATCCGTGAGAAGCAGAGTGATGATGAGGTGTATGCACCAGGTGAGGTGGGGGTTCCAGGAGAGGCCATGGTAATCTTCAAGTGACAGTCAGCTGTTTCTAAGCAAACATAGAAAGCAACAATTGAGGTCAACGAAAGATTTTGAGGAGAGATGCAGCCTATGATATTGCGAGAGAACTCCCCACTTTGCAGCAGGACTCCCCAGAGAAATTCCCCAGAGGCAGACACTGAAGGAGATGACATGTGCCTGTTGACATCCCAGAGCAGGCTCAGGCTTTAGCTGAGAGGGCTTCCTGTGGCTGTTGAGGAGAGCACTGATGGCTGGAGTGCCGTGAGCTGCTTGGAATGGGGCAGGAACTGTGCCAGAGTGGGAGACTGGGCTTCTAGTTTTCATTCTGCCACTTACAGCATGTGGCCCTGTGCACACAGTTGCCCTCTCACCATCATTTTCATTTTATTTATGTATGTATATATTTATTTATCTGAGATGGAGATTCACTCTGTTGCCCAGGCTGGAGTGCAGTGGCACCATCTTGGCTACTGCACCCTCTTCTTCCCAGGTTGAAGCTGTTCTCCTACGTCAGCTTCCCAAGTAGTTGGGATTATGGGCACGTGCCACCACACCTGGCTAATTTTTGTATTTTCAGTAGAGGCAAGGTTTCACTATGTTGTCTAGGGTGATCCTCCCGCCTTGGCCTCCCAAAGTGCTGGGATTACAGGCGTGAGCCACTGTGCCCAGCCTACCATCTTTTTATAAGTCAGAGGGGTTGCACAAGCACTGGGTTTATTGGCTTAGTACCGATAGGGCAGCTTTCCCCAAGCCCAGAGGAGAAGAGTGCTGTGTTGGGGCCCCAGGTCACCCTCATCCCATGGAACCAGCCTCCACCCTGCACACCAGGAAAGCTACTCTCTTGTCAGGACACCTGGTTTAGTTTCTCTTTCTATCTTCCGCCTTTCTTTTGCGACTGTACAGGTCTGGATATTGAGAGCAGCTTGAAGCAGTTGGCTGAGCGACGTACTGACATCTTTGGTGTAGAGGAAACGGCCATTGGTAAGAAGATTGGTGAGGAGGAGATCCAGAAGCCAGAGGAAAAGGTGCGGCTAAAGTGGATCGTAGTGCCTTCTCTGCCCTCCGTCTTCCACACTTGGGCTTAGTTCCAGGAGACTTGTGGCTTTGCTTTCACTTGCAGGTGACCTGGGATGGCCACTCAGGCAGCATGGCCCGGACCCAGCAGGCTGCCCAGGCCAACATCACCCTCCAGGAGCAGATTGAGGCCATTCACAAGGCCAAAGGCCTGGTGCCAGAAGATGACACCAAAGAGAAGATTGGCCCCAGCAAGCCCAATGAAATCCCTCAACAGCCACCGCCTCCGTCTTCAGCCACCAACATCCCCAGCTCGGCCCCACCCATCACTTCAGTGCCCCGACCACCCACAGTAAGCCAACATCTGCCCTGCAACTGACCTTTTAGAGCCTGGTTCTTGAGGGTGGACACGGTTGGCTGAGAAGGGAACTAACTGTCTTATAGTGGAGCCTGAGTGTTGGGTGGGTCAGTTTGAAAGAGAAAGAGCCCTTTAAATGCAAGTGGGAACCTCTAGCTTGATCTGTTTGTGGAGGAGGATAGGAATAGGGAGGGAGGTGAGTGGCAAATGTGAGAAACCAGTTTGCATCGGAGGAGGGCTGTGGGGCTTATTGAGTCTTTAAGGACTGCTGGCCTATCTCCAGGAGGCTTAGTCGAGGTCTCAGCCTCTGAAGTGGCTCTCTCAGTGTTTGCCACAGCAGCTGGTCGAATTGGACCCACAAAAGTCCCAAACAGAGAGAGAGTGTCACCCTGGGGCTTTCAGCAGCTCAGTTCCTATTGGATGCCCAGTGTAAGTCCACAGTTTCTCAACCCCAAGGGACCAGGATGAAGCTGTTTGACCTCCATCCTCAGAGCTGCAGGTGGCCAGTTGCCAACTGTGTGTGCCCTTGGAGTCCAACTTTGGCTTCCTGTAACTTGTGCGTCTCTTTCCTGCACAGATGCCACCTCCAGTTCGTACTACAGTTGTGTCCGCAGTACCCGTCATGCCCCGGCCCCCAATGGCGTCTGTGGTCCGGCTGCCTCCAGGCTCAGTGATCGCTCCCATGCCGCCCATCATCCACGCACCCAGAATCAACGTGGTGCCCATGCCTCCCTCGGCCCCTCCTATCATGGCCCCCCGCCCACCCCCCATGATTGTGCCAACAGGTCAGTATCTCTTGCATCACTCTCCAGGCCATTGGGTCAGGGACCACAGGCCAAGTACTGTCAGCAGAGCAGTGGCTGATGCCTAGTGCCAGCTGTTCCAGCAGGGAGTCCAGCCCAGAGGAGCCTTGGCTTCCCATGTGAAAGATCCGAAACCCTAAAGCTGGGAGCCACAGTTCCTGGTAGAAATGGGAGGCTGAAGTGGTGTAGCTGGTATCTGTGCATTCAGGGGTCAGGTCCCCGACAGGCTCAGAGGCCTTAGAAATGCTTATTGTTGCCTGGCAGTAGCTCCTTCCATCAGTCCTGGCCTCCTGTACACCTCTGTTGTCCAATCCAGGCAGACTCCCAGGTTCCCCCAGGGAACCTGCTAGCTGCCAGACTCAGCAGGGAACAGCACTTCACACCTCTGAATAGAGGAAACCTTTGCAACCTTCCCTCTCAACTTCTCACCAGCCCTGAGTCCTGGGCCCCTTCAGCCCTCTTATTCTTGTCTTTGCAGCCTTTGTGCCTGCTCCACCTGTGGCACCTGTCCCAGCTCCAGCCCCAATGCCCCCTGTTCATCCCCCACCGCCCATGGAAGATGAGCCCACCTCCAAAAAACTGAAGACAGAGGACAGCCTCATGCCAGAGGAGGAGTTCCTGCGCAGAAACAAGGTGTGTGATCCCAGAATGCTGCTGAAGTGTCTAGCTGGAGAGTTCAGTCCCACCCCGGTCGTGCACTTCCCAAACTGACCGTGCTTCACTCCTAGTCTTGCTTCTGCGGCCTCGTCAGCCATTGGAGGCATCTAAGGCATTCTGAGCACGCAGCAAATGTGGGGCCACATTCACTAATGCAGAGAGCATTAGTGGTGATGGGGATGGTGGTGGTGGCAGAGGTGGTGACTGTGGTGTTCCCCGCTGGTGTGGACTTCACAGAGGCCAGCAGGGAGAACAACTCACGTGTGAGAGGGACCCTAGACACCTGGAGGAAATTTTGTGTGGTGTTTTAAAGTTTAATATGGCCTTCCTCCCCAGCTCGAGCCCTTAGGAGGTGATTCTGTTGGGCTCCTGGAATAAGAGGAGGTGGGGACCTTGTCACTGCCAATCTCTAGGGAAGCTGTCAGACTGCAGTAAGGAGGCAGAAATAGCCCCAGCCTCTGCTCCCCCAGTGTATTTGACCAAATTATTTATTTATTTATTTATTTATTTATTTATTTATTTATTTTTCAAACTCTGCCTCCCTGGTTCAAGTGATTCTTGTGCCTCAGCCTCCCGAGTAGCTGGAATTACAGGTGTGCACCGCCACACCCAGCTAAATTTTGTATTTATAGTATTTTCGTAGAGACAGTGTTTGGCCATTTTGGCCTGGCTTTTCTCTATCTCCTGGCTATAAGTGATCTGCCACTTTAGCTTCCCAAAGTGTTGGGATTACAGGCATGAGCCACCACACCCACACTATTTGTTTGTTTTTTAATAATCTCATTTCTTAAACGCTTAACTTGGCTGGGCACAGTGGCTCACGCCTTTAATCCCAGCACTTTGGGAGGCCGAGGCAGGTGGATCACAAAGTCAGGAGTTCAAGACCAGCCTGGCCAAAATGGTGAAGATCCAACTCTACTAAAAATAAAAAATTAGCTGGGCACAGTGGCAGGTACCTGTAATCCCAGCTACTTGGGAGGCTGAGGCAGAGGCAGAAGAATCGCTTGAACCTGGGGGACGGAGGTTGCAGTGAGCCAAGATTGTGCCACCGCACTTCAGCCTGGGCAACCAAGGGAGACTTTGTCTCAAAAAAAAAAAAAAAAAAACAAACAAACGCTGAACTCAAGTACCAGGATAGAGCTAAGTACTTTACAGACACTTGCACTTAATACTCAAAACAGTTATGATCACCCTTGTCTGATGCATAGTGACATTGAGGCTCAGACAGACCTTGTTACCTGGGAAGCTGAGTTGGGAATCCAGGTCTTCTGATCCTGCAGGTCATATTCTTTTCCCTTGGGGTACGCAGAATATTTTCGCTTAAGTTCTTCGCTTTAGCTCCAGACTCACCAGGAGACAAGATAGAGATTGTTCTAAAGAAAAGAAACCTAGTTTTGCAAAGGGGAATGACTTCCACAACCTCACAAATGGTATCAGTGGTGAATCAGGCCAAAATCTAGCAGCCCAGATTCACCGATGACATTGTCTGGACAGGCCTAGGATAGCAGAGCAGAGTTCCTGATTGGCTCAGGGCTCCCTGGGAATAATGACCACCTCCTGTTTTATAGGGTCCAGTGTCCATCAAAGTCCAGGTGCCCAACATGCAGGATAAGACGGAATGGAAACTGAATGGGCAGGTGCTGGTCTTCACCCTCCCGCTCACGGACCAGGTATTATGGGTTGCTGTCACAAACTGGCATCAGGTGCATGAGAACTAAGAGGTTAGGGGAAAGCTTCCTCCAGCTGGCCTTAGCAAGGAGTTGAATGACCTCTGCTTGATTCCACAGGTCTCTGTCATTAAGGTGAAGATTCACGAAGCCACAGGAATGCCTGCAGGGAAACAGAAGCTACAGTATGAGGTGAGTCAGTTTGTCCACAGACCTGCCCCTTGGATCCTGACACCTCTGCTTACACAGAAGCTAAATCTCATGGAAACAGAAAGGGGAGTGGAGTGATAGCTGGGTGTTGCCATCTGAATCCATCCTAGAAGTGATGATGCTGGCTGGGAGTGCTGGGGCAGGTGTGCCCAACAGTGCAAGGCTCTGGTGGGGACACAGTACAGTCTTAAGTGGGATCTGTAAAATCCTTTGCCTCAATGACTGGGGATAGAAATTTAGGGACAAGACTTAGGCATACTCTGGTTCCAGTGATTGGGCTATTCCTGCTGGTATGACCTCAGGCAGCCTGACTTAGAGGTGATAGTCTAGCCTAGCCTGATGCCTGCCAGGTCACATGGAGTGATTATGTTCTTCTTCTCTAAACTTTAACAAATCCCCGCCCTGGGCCTCAGTTATCTCTATAAATTGAGGCTGTTGGACTAAGTGATTCCTAAAGGTCTTGTGATTTCAGAATCAGAGCTCCATGGGGTTGGTCAGGACCAACTTTTTATGGAGTTAAGCTTTTGAGTCAAATGTTGATAAAGGGGAGGAGCATAATTGGTAGTAAGAAAGCAGACAGAGGAATGAGAGGCCTCTAATCCCCAACACGCTACCGTCTCACAAGCTTCTGTATTTGCTAAGTGCAGAGCACAAACGGACGAAGTGCACAGTTGTAAGATTGCAGCAGTATGCTTGAGGCTGGGTTGCCCCACGCTAAGGCATGCTCTCTGTTTTCCAGGGTATCTTCATCAAAGATTCCAACTCACTGGCTTACTACAACATGGCCAATGGTGCCGTCATCCACCTGGCCCTCAAGGAGAGAGGCGGGAGGAAGAAGTAGACAAGAGGAACCTGCTGTCAAGTCCCTGCCATTTTGCCTCTCCTGTCTCCCACTCTCTGCCCCAGACCCAGGAGCCCACCTGAGGCCTTGGGCCCTGTCTGCGTATTTGTTTCCGTCTTACTCAGTTTCAGAATTCAAATTGTCCTGCAGAGTTTCATTCCCCTGACCCCTTCCCCATATTGGTAAGAGTAGCTGGGCTTTCTAAGCCACTCTCTGGAATCTTTATGTTAGGGTCTTGATTTGAGGACATTGAGCTCTTCAAGCAGCCATTAGCAACTGAGAGCCCAGGGATGTCCTACAGGATAGTTTCATAGTGATAGGTGGCACTTGGCTAATAGAATATGGCTATTAATGTCATTAATCATTTTGTACCTTGACATGGACTGTCTAATAAAACTCTTGGACCCTTCTTGTGAAATCAGTTAAATAAGACTTGTGCCCTGTCCAGACTCGAGGCAAAGGTAACACTGCACAGGGCCATGTGATTCCTCTGAGGATTCTGGGGTTTTGTAACTAAATACTTGCTGCCATCATACTTTTTATGTATTAGAATCATATTCGTATTGCCCTTTTAAAACATTGGGATCCTCCAAAGGCCTAGCCCCGTGTATTTAACAGTGTGATACAGGAAGCATACCAGGCAGCACGACAAACAAGGATGGATGGTGCAGTCCCTGTGTCGGTGGGCGGTGGAGACAACATGCAGATGACACTGGAGGTTTCCTGCCAGCCTGGAATCACCCATTCACCTGATTGATTGGCTCTGTGGCTCTGGGCAGATGCCTCACAGGTGTGTGGATATGAAGAGGTTTCTTTAAAATGTATTTATTTAACAAATACTTAATTGTACTAAGGTAATGTACCAAGGACTTTGTAAAATTCAAATAATTTACTATTTTAAGCATATTCTCATTTTAACTCATGTAATCATGTGAGTATTCCTGTTGAACACTTGGGTAAACTGAGGCACAGAGACCATGAGTTGCATGCCCATAGTCACATACTATGAAAGTGAAAAGAGAATGTTAGCAAAACACATCACAGTCCTGGTTTCTGAGTAAAGGCAGGCTGTTATCTTTAGAATCAAGCTATCACAGGGAGAGGCAATGCTGTGGGTGCTGAGGGAGGAAGGTGAACGCCTGTTGCTAACAGTTTCCTGGTTTTAAAGCTAAGGCTGATTTCATTGGGAAGATCTCACGTGTGTGTAGCGCCTGAGAGTTCCCAGTGCCTTTTATTTACAGTCCTTCCATTTGGCCCTCTTAGCTGCCCCATCAGGTCATCTCCAGGGCTCTGAGGAGTGAGGCCATTTTCCAAGGTTACAGAACCAGCTCTCTAGTCACACCCTACCCCTGCCTCTCCCCGTCAGCCAAGGTCAGTACCAGTTTTATGGCTTTATTAAAAACTGTTGGGTCCCTCCCATTTTTAACTTGACTGATGGGATGTCATTCCTTACCCTGTCTGACATTTGCCTCTGGCCTGGTTGCTAGAAGTTTGCCCCAGGGTCCAGAGTTGAAATTTGGCTTCCTGAACTGGGCTTTGTGGTTTGGGTGCCTAAAGTGAGCCCACGGCTGGTTGCCTGTCAGTAGCCAAAACCAGAAATCCCCCTGAGCACTACCTGGGTCTCATTCCAAGAAGGAAGGGGGTCAGGAGATGTGGGGAGTCTCATATTGCAAGTTCTTTCTTTCTGGGAGCAGCAGGCAGGTCATGGTGTCAGGGCACTCACCCCCGAAGACTGGCAAAGCCTGTGGAACTTCTGTGGCTGAGTCTGTGACCGGAGGCCAGGAATGCTGCTGGGTGGAATGTGAGTGAATGGGCCCTTTGAGCTGCCCTCTAGAGAGTGAATCCAGTTTCCCGGAGTTCCTGAATGAACATCTGTCCTGGCTCACTCAGACGCAGAAGTTCCATTGACCATGAGGCCTTGTGAACATCGGTGGCCACAGGCCCAGTGTGCTGCCTGGCACTGCAGTGGCTTAGGACCCGCAGCATGTACATAGTGTCCTGCTGTTTATAAGACAAAGCTGCTTTGCACAGCTTTTCTGATTCTTGTAATCTCCTGAGGATTATCTGCCCCATTTTTAAAACGAGGTAGAATACCCAAGGTCATGTAGCCAGTGAATGCTCTGGAAAACCAAAGCAGCTCACCCCTTCCTGGAGACCACACTCTGCAATGCTCTACCAGACCGCACTACGAAATAGGAATAAATGCTCCTGTCGCAGGACTGCTGGGAAAATGGGTGGGTCGGGACTTGACTCAAATCATAATTTTGAAAACTTGCACACACAGGGCTCCAGGAATTGTAGAAATTAAAGAATTTCACTTTCAGTTCTACCCACTACTTAAATACTTGTCATGTACTCTTAGAGGAGGCCACTAATAATCAGAACCGTTTCACTTTAATATTAATACAGTGTATTAGAGAATGTATTAAATGGTTACATTGGGTTATGTTAGGATATATACTTGGATGGAAATATGTGTTGTACTATTAGCAATTATGTCATATTTCATTTATCCCTGTCATTAAAAAATCAGACAAGAAAGCATAATATAGCTCTACTCATGGGTACACGTACTAGTGTATAAGATTTTTAGAAGTTTGCCTTTTTGTGTGTGAGATGGAGTCTCCCTCTGTTGCCCAGGCTGGAGTGCGGTGGCGTGATCTTGGCTCACTACAACCTCCACCTCCTGGGTTCAAGCGATTCTTCTGCCTCAGCCTCCTGAATAGCTGAGACTACAGGCGCACATCACCACGCCCAGCTAATTTTTGTATTTTTAGTAGAGATGGGGTTTCACCATACTGGCTAGGCTGGTCTCAAACTCCTGAACTTGTGATCCACCCGCCTCAGCCTCCCAAAGTGTTGGGATTACAGGCGAGAGCCACCGCACCTGGCCTAGAAGTTTACTTTTTAAAAATAAAAGCAAAATGTAAGATCTTGGAGTTATGATCATTAAGTCTACCTGATAGGAAGATTTACTCTTAACTATTCAGCATTGTTGCATTTTTTAAATTCTTCATTGTAGGATTCTGCATTGTTACATTTTTAAAATTCTACATTAGAGGCTGAACGTCGTGGCTCATGCCTGTAATCCCAGCACTTTGGGAGGCCAAGACAGCTGGCTCACCTGAGGTCAGGAGTTTGAGACCAGCCTGACCAACATGGAGAAACCCCATCTCTACTAAAAATAACAAAATTAGCCGGGCATGATGGTGCATGCCTGTAATCCCAGCTACTCAGGAGACTGAGGCAGGAGAATCACTTGAACCCAGGAGGTGGAGGTTGCAGTGAGCTGAGATTGCGCCATTGTGTTTCAGCCTGGGCAACAAGAGCGAAACTCCATATCAAAAAAAAAAAACAAAAAAAACTGCATTGTTACATAAAAGAGCATTCTGCCTGGTGTGTGCCGACACCATGCCCTGCTCACTGCTCCCAGCATGTAAGTGAACAATTCTAGGTACCCCTGGGTACTAAGTACTACAATCCATGAAGCAGGACAAGATAAACTTCTAGGCACGGTGGCACACCTGTAGTTCCAGCTGCTTGGGAGGCTGACGTAAGAGGATTGCTTGAGCCAGGGAGTTCGAAGTCTGCCTAGACAACATGGTGAGACCTCATCTCTAAAAAAGTTTTTTTTTTAATAAAATAGATCATTACAGAGAATACTGTTACTACTGTTGACTTAAGCTGAATTCAATTAAGCCCATCAGTGTTCCCTCTCCCCGAACTGCTCCTGTTGATTAGATCAGGGATATGCATGTGATACATAAATGTATAATGGGATGTACCTGAGGTCAAGAGTTTGAGACCAGCCTGGCCAACATGATGCAACCCTGTCTCTAATAAAAATACAAAAATCAGCCAGGTGCGGTGGCGCATGCCTGTAGTCCCAGCTACGTGGGAGGCTGAAGCAAGAGAATCACTTGATCCTGGGAGGCAGAGGCTGCAGTGAGCCGATATTGTGCCACTGCCCTCCAGCCTGGGTGACAGAGCGAGACTGTGTCTCAAAAAAAAAAAGTATACTGCGATGTATAAATGGTTGACTCATGAAGGAATGCAGCCTCCTCACCTTTGAACAGAACCTAACAGAAGACTTGTGTGGATGTGTGAGGCCTGGAGCTGGTGCCATAAAGGGCACTCGCTTGAGGATGAAGCAGCCAGCTGTTCTTGCCACCACTCCTGGCGACCATTTACTGTCCAGCTGAAGGAGGACAAAGAAAGAAGGAGGGAAAAAGCAACATGAGCCCATAGTGCTGGTGCTACAACCTTTAGATCAAACTGCTCCTAAAACTTTGTTTTATGCTATGGAGCCCACAAAGTACAGGTTTGGCTTAAGCCTATTTGAGTGATGTTTTCTGCTACTTGGAATATTAATAAAAGATTCCTGTTATCCATGTTGTGATAAATAAGCTTTATAATTTGCTTGTGCTTCATAAGCTGCTGGGCACCAGCCGTCTACCTTTTGAGCCTCAACCCTGCAGCCTATTATGAATTAAAGATACGGCATCTGAGGCTGGGTGCAGTGGCTTAACGCCTGTGATCCCAGCAATTTGGGAGGCTGAGGTGAGTGGATCACATGAGGTCAGGGGTTCGAGACCAGCCTGGCCAACATGGTGAAACCCTGTCCCTACTAAAAATACAAAAATTAGCTGGGCACAGTGGTGCACGCCTGTAGTCCCAGCTACTCAGGAGGTTGAGGCAAGAGAATCGCTTGAAGCTAGGAGGCAGAGGTTGCAGTGAGCCAAGATCATGCCACTGCACTCCAGCCTGGGCAACCGAGCAAGACTCCGTCTCATAAATAAATAAATAAATAAGGTATTTGGACTTTTGCTCATGGCCAGTGCTCACGGGTTTCCTGAGAACATGCCAACTACACATTCCAGGATCCAGGAGAGGGGCCTATGTGAGCTCCTCGAGCCCAGCTGTTGGGAATGACCCAAGCAAGATGAGACTCTGGAATATCAACACATTCTATCTTCAAAAGAATGTCTACAACAGCCAGTTCACCAGGATGTTCCACAGCATTGCCTAAGCCCTCTTCAATTCTGTATTCCCGTGAACCACATGATTCTGCAGGCATCCTTTTTGACCATTTACTCATTGGCTCACTGCTCCCCTGCTTTCTCACTTCAAACTAACAACACAGCCTGCTGCTTCTTCAAGGGGAAACAGCATCTGCGGCCATGCTTCTTGTATACTATTTTTAGCCCTGCAGAGGAGCTCCCTCATGTTCGGCCCCCACCACTTCCCCAACCCCTACTTCAGCATTCTCCATACCTTTCCTGGCTTTATTTTCTTATCCTTACTGCCTGACAGATGTTCTATACTTGTTCATGTTGTTCCTCCTCCACTGGACCGTAAACTCTATTGGGCCAGGACTCCATCTCTCTCAATCACTAGAGCAAGCTTGTCCAACCCACCCACTGCTCAGGATGGCTTTGAATGTGCCCCAACACAAATTCATAAACTTTCTTAAAATATTAAGAGATTTTCTTTTTGCAATTTTTAAAAACTCATCAGCTATGTCATTAGTGTATTTTATGTGTGCCCCAAGACAATTCTTCCAGTGTGACCCAGGGAAGCCGAAAGATTGGACACCCCTGCACCAATGTCTGGCTCGTTATAGGTGTGTTAAATCAAGAGCTCTGGAGCTTGGCCATGCATGGAGGCTCACGCCTGTCATCCCAACACTTTGGGAGGCCAAGGTGGGAACCACTTGAGTCCAGGAGTTCCAGACCATCCTAGGTCACACAGTGAGACCTAGTCTTCACAAAAAATACAAAAGTTAGCAATTTTGCACAAGGACACCCAATTGTTGAGGGGCACAGCCACAAAGTGAAGTCTCCCAAGCCATGTGCCATAGATTAAATTGGGCAAAATCCCCTGCTGTAGCCACAGGCTGTAATGGGGAACACTCAAAATAATAATGAATTTGCAAGTGTTTTTGCAAACTTCAAATGCCACCATCCTGACTGGCTGGCCTTCCTTCCTTCCTTCCTTCCCGTCTCTCTCTCTCTCTCTCTTTCTTTCTTTCTGATGGAGTCTTGCTCTGTCATCCAGGCTGGAGTGCAGTGGTGCAATCTCAGCTCGCTGTAACCTCCTCCTCCCAGGTTCAAGCGATTCTCCTGCCTCAGCCTCTCAAGTAGCTGTGACTATAGGCTCCTGTCACCACGCCTAGCTAACTTTTGTATTTTTAGTAGAGACAGGGTTTCACCATGTTGACCAGGTTGGTCTTGAACTCCTGATCTCAAGTGATCCACCCACCTCAGCCTCCCAAAGTGCTGGGATTACAGGCATGAGCCACTGTGCCTGGCTTCTGGCCATTACTTACTGGACTTCTCCATGTGCCAGGTGCTTAGCGCATACTGTCACAGTAAAGTCTCAGAACAACTCTTCCAAGGAAGTATTTTTTCAGGATTTCCAATTTATAGGTGAGAAAATGGGCTCAGAGAGAAGTAATTTGCTCAAGAATGTCTGGGCCACTTGGCATCATCAACTCTGCAGTAGGTGACAGGCTCCGCATGGGGCCAACCTGGAAAGGCCGGAGCTTGTCCAGGTGAGTTCTTGTGATTGGCAGCCCGGAGGAGGGCGGGGAGGGCTGCAGTGACAGCTGCCCTGCCCCCTTGCGTTGGGCCTCCCAGCCTCGCCCGCCGCCTGAGCTCCAGCTGCCACCTCAGTCGCTGAAATTCAAATCCTGGTAATTTGATTAAAGAAAATTAGAATCTGGAGCATCAGTGGAGTAACATCTATACAATCTCCTAAAGATGAACACTCAGGGTCTCTAATCTGCCCCCTCCCCAAATATTCCTGGGGTGAATGTCTCTATATTTTGTGCCCTCATAGAGCTGAGTAAGAACATGTTTGGGATATGACCCTAGGAATAGAATTATGAAGTCAAAGCGTCTTGGATACTTTTCTTTGCTGTACTTGAGGATTCACATCTGCCCCAGGTATGTCTGGGTCCTCCCCCTCCCTTTCCTGGGATAGGCCCACACCGCCATGAAGGACCCATACTGCCCCTCCTGGGAGCTGGGATTGGAGCCCACCACTGTGTCTGGAGTCACTGAAGAGAAGGAACATCCTCCCCGACTGAGGGTTTAAGACCAAAATAGCCTATGCCCACTCCCATATTTGCTCTTGCCTTGTTTACGGAAAGCCAGAAACCCATGGAATGTGAGGATTGCGCAATGAAGTCATCAAGAATGTCTGGGCCACGTGGTGTCAAGGTGAAATCACTCAAGGGTCGAGACCCCCTCTTGGGGCTTGCCTTGGGGCCCTGAGTCTTCTGGTCCCTTCTCCTCTCTAGGCCTGTCTCTCCCACAGGTCTGCAGGGCGTATCAGATGACAACATACTGTGACTTGTAAACCATAAAGTACTAGACGTAAGTGAGGCGCTACTATTATATTATAGATCCAAGAGTTGACAATCTCGGGGGTCAGAAGTCAGCTGCTGGGGGCTGAGCCCATATAGATAAAATTGGCCCATCCCTGCAAATATAAGCAGTTGGTAAGAGCTAAGTTCAAATCCTGGCTCTATTCACAGCCAATTCTGGGACCTTAGGCAACTAACTACCTGACTTTACCTCGGTCTCCTTAACTGTAAAATGGGACTAATAATGGTTTATACCTCATTGCTAAGAGATCACAAGACACGTTGCAACAAATTTGGAAAACAGTTGGCCAGTTCCTCAAAAGGTTAAACAGTTACCATATGACCCAGAAATTCCACTCTTCCGCATCTATCCTGGAGAAATAACATAGGCCTACACAAAAGCTTGTACCTGAGTGGTCAGAGCAGCATTGTTCATAATGGCTAAAAACTGGAAACACGTTAATGAACATTACTGATGAATGGATAAACAAAATCTGGTCTAGTCCTAGCTCCCAAGATGGGCAGTATGGGTCTTTCATGGTCGTCTGGGCCTATCCCAGGAACCGGAGGGGAAGAGCCAGACATATCTGGGGCAGATGTGAATCCAGAAGCACTGATACATGCTACACTGTGGATGAACCTTGAAGATGATAAAGAGAACAGAGTCCAGACATAAAAGGCCATATATTGTATAATTCCATTTATATGAAATATCCAGAAAAGGCAAATCTATAGAAACAGAAAGCAGATTAGTGGTTGCCAGGGATTGGGGGAACAAGGATGCAGAGTGACTGCTAATTGGTAGGAGTTTCTTTTGGGGGTGATTAAAATGTTCTAAAATTAGAGTATTGTGATGGTTGCACAACTCTGTAAATATGCTAAAAATCACTGTACACTTTAAACGTGAATTTATGGTATGTTAATTATGTTCCATAAAACTGCTGGGAAAAAGATTCCAGGAGAAAGTAGGTAGAGCTTCGGGCACTGCGTGGCTCAGTAAACGCTGATTATTATTAATGATTAGGTCTCACGAGATAATTTAAGGTCCCAGAAGCAGTGAGTGCGATGGGACTGCCAAACTTCTGGCTCAGGCTGGGCCTTTAAGCCTCTCTGCGTCCCTGAACTCACCTGGGTCTCCTCAAAGTTCCTCATAAATGAATGGGCGAAACAATCCCCACCCACGTCCGTGGGGTCTCGCGAGGAGCGGGGCTCAGGAGGCAGATGAGGAATCCACGGAGGAAGCCCTGGGCCTCCAGCTTACACTCTGCAGTAGGTGACAGGCCCAGCTTTGGGCCAACCCGGAAAGGCCCAAGCTCGTCCAGGTGAGTTCTTGTGATTGGCAGTCCGGAGGAGGGCGGGGAGGACTGCGGTGACGGCTGCCCCGCCCCCTCACGTCGGGCCTGTCGGCGCCCGCCGGGGTAAGGTGGGCGGGACCCGGGGTCTGCGGCGCCCATTGGGCGTGGGGGGAGAGCTCCCGGGTGGGCCTGGAGCCCCGCCCCCGTCCTTGCGGCGACCAATAGGCTCCGCGCGTGGGCGGGGCGACAGTGGCGGCCCGGCGGCTGAGGTGGCCGCTGGGGCTCAGGCGGCGGGCGCGGCCGGGATGGCGAAGAGCAACGGAGAGAATGGGCCACGCGCGCCTGCGGCCGGGGAAAGCCTTTCGGGAACCCGGGAGAGCCTGGCCCAGGGCCCCGACGCCGCAACCACCGATGAACTCAGCTCTCTCGGGTCCGACTCCGAGGCCAACGGCTTCGCTGAGCGCCGCATCGACAAGTTCGGCTTCATCGTGGGCTCGCAGGGCGCCGAGGGCGAGTGAGTAGCGCCGGGGGTCGGGACCGAGCGCGGTACCCACGCGGAGGGGCCTCGACGCCGAAGGAGACGCCCTCGGAACTCGCCGACACGTCCCCCTCCCAAGCAGGGACCTCCAATCCCCCTTCCCTCCCCTGCCCCACCCCCACCACCCTTGCCGTCCCAGACCCGCCCCCTTCGCCGTCCTACTTCCGACCCAGGCGCGGACAGGCCCACACCTCCACCCCGCCACCTCCACCCTCCAGACAGACTGACCCGCCCCTGGAAGGGTCAGCGCCCTCCTCCCAGCCGTGGGACAGAACGACAGACACTGCCCCAAACCCACCTCTGCCACAAAGGCCTTAGAGATGATTGTCTCTGCCATCCCGACAGGCTCCCAGATGGCTGCCCCCCGACCCCCGTCCATAGACACGTATTCTCCATTCCTTCCCCTCCCACAAATGCCCTTGTCTCCCCACCCTACTGCCCCACACCAAGAGACCTCACACCGACTTCAGGACTGACTGCCCTGCCCCTACCCCGTCCCAGGACAGACTGACCCTTTCCTCCAGGCACACAGACCTCTGGATGGACTGACACTGGTCACTTCCCTCCCACACAGCCCCATCCTGGGACAGACAGTCCCTTCTCCTCATGGAAGGGTCAGAGAATGGCCCCTACCCCCTCATACACAGCTTCCTTCACTGGCACTGGCAACAGGTGGGCAGGTACTCCCACTTCCCAGCACCTACTGGGCGACAGCGCCTCACTATCAGGACAGACGGTCAGCTCCAGCAGGCACAGGAGCCAGTTGGTGGGCTCTGTGCATGTCCTGGGGGCATGTGCCTCCTCCCAAAGGGAGATATTGGGCATGGGAGCGGGGCAGGCAGGGAGACAACAGGGTCCCTGCTCATATAGCACCCCCAGATGCCCTATCCCGAGAGCACCCAGGCACCCAGCTGGCAGACAGAGGAATGTGGGGCAGTGGAACAGCACCTTCCCTCCATGCTGGGCCACACGTTGCCCCACAGAACCCCCTGAGCCCAGGCCTCAGAGATCAAGTGTATGGGATGGCAGGCCCCTCAGGAAAGATGGACTCCATACCCCACTCCCATCCCAGCTGTCCTGTCACTTGAGATCAGTGTTGGCACAGAACTGACAAGGCTCCCTCCTGATGTGTGCTTTCCATCCCAGTCAGCAGTAGGAGCTTCTGGGACCCTGCCATGACCCTATTCCAGAAGATATGCTTTCTCCCCTTTTCTGACCATTTGAGATTGTCCAAGGTCACCCCAGACTCTCTCATGACTTATGGAAGCGCTTTCACTGTCTAAGAACACCAATCACTTCCAGGATTTTCCCCAGCCACAGAGCCTCTTATTCACCTGGACTCCTTCTCCCTTGGAGAAATCCAGGCCCCTCCCCTCAGGGGAGTTCCCTGTTACCCACTGGATCTGTCTCCTCCAGTACCTCCCGACTGGCTCACAGCAGGCTAAGCTTAGTCCAGGCCTCAGAGAGAGAGCGCCCCTCATTCTGAACCATCACCCTGACTGATGCTTTGTTACAGTTCCCCAGGGATTCACTTGTGAGAACTTAGTGGGGACCTGGAGTGTTTTGAATTGAGGAGCAGTCACCAGGGATTAGGGCCCAGGGAGGGCTGTGGTCTTGAGATCTGGGAAAGGAGTTCCCAGTTGCATTTATGGGACCTTGGAAGGAAGAGCTCAGATTTGTTGGAGACTGCTAGGGCATGAGAATTCCTACCACATGCTTCTCAGGCAGTCAACCAGATCTTGGGGTGAAGAGCAAATCGATATATTAGGAAAAGGCTAGACTTAGGAATTACACTTGCTAGCTACGTGACCTTGGGCAAGATCCTGAAACCCTGAGCCTGTTTACTCACTGTTAAGGGCAACAGTAACTCCCACTTCCCAACATTACTTTGGGGGTTAAGTGAGATCAGATATGTGAAAGTGCTTAGCACAGCGCTTGACACAAGTAGTGGCCCAGAAAATGTTAGTTTTCTTTCTTTCCTTCTAAGGGTCTGAGAAATGAAGAGAAAAATGAGGGCATATCTCTGGTATTTGTGGGCAGAGTGAGGCTCCAGTGGAAGCACCTCCCTTTGGCTGTAGTCACCATCCAGGCAGCCAGACATCTGTCTTCCCTACCCGACAACCACAAACGTGGGGTATGGCTCTGCAGACACCCTCTACATCACTGCTGTCTGTAGGTGTGGGGCTGAGGTGGGATCCCAGGTCCACTCCTCTCTCCTCCTCCCCTCACTTTCTGGAGCCTGTCAGTCAACCCAAAATCTCTGGTATCTGAAAGCTTCAAAGTTCCCTACTTAGTTTATATTGTGGTTTCAAAAAAGCCAAGAGTAAGTTCTTGCCCAAGGCTATAGAGGGGAAGTTATGAGAAGTTTCAGGGTGACCGCCCTGAACCTAGTCTCGTGGTTGAAGGCTAGGAGTCCCATGTTCTGTGCTAGAGAAGTGAAACGTTAGCACTCATTGGTACTGTGGAGATTGGTGGGGACTCTCACTCCAGATTAAAAGTCCATTTCAGCTACCCTGGGCCAAAGGTTGTCTCAAGACAGTTTGGTTGTGGAAATTGCCAGCCTAAGGGGAAGAAAGAAAGCAGGTTATAGGCTACCTCACTCAGGTGACTATTAGCTACATGGCATGAGTAGATCAAAAAACCATAGACTGCACTGTAAGGGATCTTTTTTTTTTTAAGATGGAGTTTCTCGTCACCCAGACTGGAGTGCAATGGTGTGATCTTGGCTCACTGCAACCTCTGCCTCCCGGGTTCAAGCGATTTTCTGTCAGCCTTCTGAGTAACTGGGATTATAGGCACCTGACACCATGCCCAGCTAAGTTTTCAAATTTTTAGTGGAGATGGGGTTTCACCATATTGGCCAGGCTGGTCTTGAACTCCTGACCTCAGGCGATCCACCTATCTTGGCCTCCCAAAGTGCTAGGTTTATAGGCGTGAGCCACCATGCCCAACCTGTAAGGGATCTTAATAGACTGACCAGCTTAGCCATTACGTATACAGATGAGGAAACTGAGGCCTAGAGAGAAGAATAACTTGCTTAAGATCACAGCATATTAGTGGCAGAACTAGGACCTGAACTTAAGTTTTCTGGCTCCCAGGTTTCCACTGCCTTCACCGTTCGTAAATACGGCCTTTGGCCCCTGCAGGACATCAGGTGTCAGACAGGTGGAACAGAAGGGTCTTAGCAGTCACCTGCCTGCTCTTACCTTCCCTGGCTTAGCCCAGCAATTTCAACTCTCTTAGCAGTATATGAGGCTAATAGAAGTGGCCCAGAAGGATAAGAGTATGTTGTCATTGCCAGTTCATTAGACTGATCGGTTTCAGGACTGGGAAGAGGCTCATTCACCTTTTTCTCCTTAGGCCTGCGGTGGGCTACTTAATACTTATTTACTGCGAGACATTTCAAGTCAGGAAGCTGAAAATGGAGGGGCATGGTGGCTCACACCTATAATCCCAGCACTTTGGGAGGTTGAGGCGGGTGGATTGCTTGAGTTCAGGAGTTTGAGACCAGCCTGGACAACACGGCGAAACTCCATCTCACAAAAAAAGACAAAAAATTAGCTGGGCATTGTGGTGGGCACCTGTAATCCCAGCTACTCGGGAGGCTGAGAGATGGGAGGATCACTTGAACCCTCGAGGTGGAGGTTGCAGTAAGCCAAGATTGCACCACTGTGCTCCATCCAGCTCTTTTTTGAGACAGAACATGACCCTGTCTCAAAAAGAAAAAAAAGGCTGGGCGCAGTGCCTCACACCTATAATTTCAGCACTTTGGGAGGCTGAGATGGGAGGATCACTTGAGCCCAGGAGTTCAAGACCAGCCTGGCCAACATGGTGAAACTTCATCTCTACAAAAAATTTAAAAATTAGTTGGGCATGGTGACATGCACCTGTAGTCCCAGCCACTCAGGATGCTGAGGTGGGAGGATCACTTGAGCCCAGGAAGATAGAGGTTGCAGTGAGCCAAAATCATGCCACTACATTCCAGCCTAGGAGACCTCGTCTGAAAAAAAAAAAAAAAAAAAAAAGTCCAGGTGTGGTGGCTCACACCTGTAATCCCAGCACTTTGGGAGGCCGAGGTGCCGAGGTGGGCAGATCACAAGGTCAGGAGTTTGAGACCATCCAGGCCAACATGGTGAAACCCTGTCTCTACTAAAAATACAAAAATTAGCCTGACATGGTGGTGCGTGCCTGTAGTCCCAGGTACTTGGGAGGCTGAGGCAGGAGAATCACTTGAACTCAGGAGGTGGAGGTTGCGGTGAGCTGAGATCGTGCCACTGCACTCCAGCCTAGTGACAGAGCAAGACTCTGTCTCAAAAAAAAAAAGCTGAAAGTGACCTTAGAGATGGCCCTCATCATACAGATTGATAAACTGGAGGCCTGTGAGAAATTAGTCTCCTCTCTTCAGTCTATTAGGAGCAAAGCTAGGAATTGAACCTGGGGATCCTGATTCCCAGTCCTAGGCCTTTCCATTTCTTCACCTTGTCTGTCTTTGGAGCCTACTCTGCAAGGAACCTTTAGTGAGACTGAGATGGTCCCTGTCTGCTTTTGAGTAGTAGCCACAGGCAAGAAAGCAGCTAGACAGTAAATAATCCTGTGGGTGGCATAGGCATAGACCAGAGTGCCGACAGCATTAGTTCTTCTGGCTTGGCTGGCGACCGAATGGGGCACTGAAGCCCAGGAAGGGCCAGGCGTAATGGTTCATGCCTGTAATCCTAGCACTTTGGGAGGCCGAGGCGTGCGGATCATTTGAGGTCAGGAGTTCGAGACCAGCCTGGCCAACATGGTGAAACCCCATCTCTACTAAAATACAAAAATTAGCAGGGTGGTAGTGGCACGTGCCCATAATCCCAGCTACTCAGGAGGCTGAGGGAGGAGAATTGCTTAAGCCTGGAAGGTAGAGGTTGTGGTGAGTTGAAATCACGCCACTGCACTCCAGTCTGGGTGAGAGAGTGAGACCATGTCTCAAAAAAAAAAAAAAGAAGCCCAGGAAGGGCCAGATGCGGAGAAAGACATATTTTCAGCAGGGAAGGGTGGGAGGAATGATGATACCTTTCCTATCACTTTGGGGCAGGAAGAACAGACTTGTTTGGTGACCCTTCTGTAGCATAGAGGAAATGGTCAGGAAGGGAAAGAAGGATACAAGTTGTATACTAGGTCTCCTGGACCAAGGGAAGTGACCTGAGAGAGGTGGTCCCTGACCTTCCTCTCCTTTTCCTATATGATTATCAGGTCTGGCCTCCTGAGGCTGAGAGCTTCCTACTCAGCCTCAGTCGACTCAGTCTGCAGGCCAGATGAGGTGAGGAGCTATGTTCTCTGGATCCCATGGGTGTTGGCTTCCTGTTACGGGAGCAAGGGATCTGAGCTGGGCCCAGGGAGAAGCATCTGGAACAGCAGTTGCCTTCTTCAGTTCTCATTTTCTGGGCCTTTCATTACTAGCCAATTTTGGAAATCACAGAACCGGCTTAATTGGCATCCCTATAGTTTAGTGTGTGCCAGTATTTATTGGAGTGGGGTCAGGGCTCTCCTGGCAGGCCACATCTGACTCCTTGCCTTACCACCACCTTCTCTAGTTTGTAAACTCAGAGCATCTACTTTTCTTGAGCTGTTACAGATCCCAGGAGGGCATGGAGCTGACGATAGGGTGGACCCTGGGTGGCCCATCTGGAAGGAGGCATTTGTACATATGGGGCCTTGGTCTGTGACTCTAGACCACAGGCCCTCCCATTTTTCCTTTCTTAGCCTCAAAGGAAAATCCAGTTTGGTGGCCCTGTGAGAGTTAGGGCGTCAGACAAGACCTGACTTGGTAAAGGAGGGAGCCAGCACACCAGCTGCTACCCTGGGAAGGTACCTGCATGTCCGCCTGCTAGGAAACTCTAAGCTGTGGGAAAGAGATAAGATAGTAGCACCTACTTGATGTTTTGTCCTACCAGCATCTGGGCCTGAAACAGGAACTTCCGAGGGGCAGCGAGGCCTGGCTCTGGCCCAGCCACCCAATCTGTTTATACCAAGGTGGGCAAGAGAAGGTGCTGTGTGCTGCCTCCTCACACAAGCGCCAGAGTCTGACTGGCTATGTGATCTTGGACATGTTGCTTCACTTATCTGAGCCTCAGTTTCTCACCTGCAGCATGGTTATGATAACACTGACTTTGCAGGATCATTTTGAGGTTTAAATGAACTAATGTTTGAAAAAGTCTGGCACAGGGTAGGTGCTCAGTGAATGTTCTTCTCCCTCTTAAAGACTGGAGTGGCTTGTGGTTCTGTCTTTTCATTTTCTACTTCCCATCTTTGGCTATAATGATGAGCATCAGTGAGGCCCAGCCCCTATGGGCAGGAGTGAACCCTAACCCATGGTAAATCCTCACTTCCTTCCCCTGAGAGGTGTGGTTATCCCCGTTCTGTGGATGAGCACACTGAAGACCTGAGGAGAAGGTGCCCAAAGTTTGCCAGCTGGTAAATGGCAGAACTGGGACTAGAACCTGTTTCTTGGCACTGAATCCAGTAGTAACTACGCCTTACTAAGGTGGCAGCAGGCAGGGTGCCAGGTGCTTACAAGTCCCTAAGGCTCCCACACCCAGGGCAGGAGTTAGCAGGGATCTGGCTGCCTCTCCATCCCAGTATGGAGGGCAAGGCAGGTCTCAGTACAGTGAAAGGTCATGGCCATCAAGCAGGAGAAAGGCACAGGGAGGAAGATCCTTGGAGAGGTCCTGGCAGCATGGCCAGATCAGGCCTGGCCTAGTCCTCCCATAGGCTGGAGTCCACATCACATTGGTCTTGACCCCAACATGCTGCATAATGGCCATTTGACTTTGATATCTAGTTTGTGCCTTTTGGAAGAAGTGTTACTTTGTAGATTAAGCAGAGATTATGTTCCTTATACCAGAGAGGAATCTAAAGGTTGGAGAACTCTTGCTGTTCCTAGAGGTGGTACCTTGGCTGGGACAGCATCTATGAGAAGGCAAACCCCTCAGCACTTACAAGAAATACCACCAGCAGCATCTTGGAGATGAGAAATTCTGGCTGGAAATGTGGATTTTAGGCTAGTGTGTGAGAAAGGGCCCTGAACCAGGCACAGGGGTCAGGGTGTCAGTGATGGCTCCATCACTGACCTTTTAATATGTGACTTAGCACGTTCCTCACCTGACCATAGGGCTAATGCGTCCAGTTTTTCACCTAGCACTTACTATATGTGCAACCTATGCTAGGCTCGGGATATAGACCTGATCCTGCCCACACAGGGAAATCAGACATTAAACAAGTAGTTGCAACCAGCCTGGGCAACATAGTGAGAGCCCATCTCTAAAAAGAAAGTAGCTGGGTGGTGTGTGCCAGTAGTCCCAGCTACTAGGGAGCCTGAGGCTGAGCCTGGGAGCTTGAGGCTGCAGTAAGCTATGATTGTGCCACTGTACTCCAGCCTAGGTGACAGAGCAAGACCTTGTTTCTAAAAAAAAAAATTTTAAAGAGAAACAAGTTACCAGGTGTGGTTGTATACAAAGGATTGTGAGGATCAAATGAGAGCTACTTAGGAGGCTGAGGTGGGAGGATCACTTGAGCCTGGGAGGTCAAGGGTGTAGCGAGCCTTTATTGTACCTTTGCACTCCAGCCTGGGCAATGGACTAAGACCCTATCTCGAAAAAAAAAAAAAAAAGAAAAAGGAATAGTGCTTTGAGATGTTCTCTCTGTGGTACCATGCAAGTTCAGGAGGATCACCATGGCACATGCCACAGAAGCTAGTGCTCTCAGCATGCTCTGTTCTTCCTGTGAGAGGACCTCTCTTATTGATTGATTGAGACAGGGTCTGCTTTTTTTGCCCAGGTTGGTCTTGAACTCCTGGCTTTAAGTGATCCTCCTGCCTCTGCCTCCCAAAGTGCCAGGATTAGAGGCATGAGCTACCATGCTAGGCTGGACTTCTCGTTGTGTGTAGGGTATGGGATCTGTGTCTCTCAGGTCTTTGGGGATATAATCATATCAAGGGATGCTTTGATTTATCTAGCTTTTTTTTTTTTTGAGACTGAGTTTCTCTTTAATCTGCAAGATGCTTTCGTTTCCACTGCCTCGCAGTAACCCTTATGGAAGCAATGGGAAATTGGTAGGCTATTAATTTACCCTGTTTACTGATGAGGAAACCAAGGCTGAGCAAGTGATGGAACCGGGCCTGGAACCCAGCACTCCTCCTTCCCAGTTTTCCATCTTACCAAAGTTAGTGACCACTATATGGCGTCTCCTTCCCTTCCTGTCCCAACCGTAGGACTTCAGCCCAGCCCCAAGTGTCTGCACTTCTACCAGGCTTCTCAGGTTGTTTTTGTTGCTAAATTGTCATGATGGATGACACAGTTCCTGTCCCAGGACTCCACGCATAGCTCCTCATATGTACCCCAAGACAAGGCAGGAGCAGCTGGGTCTTGAGTGGCCCAGTGAAGGAGCATAAGTGTAGAGAACTCCTGTCCTTTCTCAGAGCTTTGGGCCTTGGACACTGTGAGTCCAGAAGTAATCTTCCCCAGCCAGCCACTTTTAGAGAATGCTGCTGCTTTCCCTTCCATCTCTGTCTTGACTTCAGAAAAAAGGGGAACCTAGGTTGGGCACTGTGATTCATGCCTCTAATCCATGCCTCTAATCCCAGGAGGTCAAGGTGGGCAGATCCCTTTAGTCCAGGAGTTCAAGACCAGTGTAGAAACATCATAGTGAAACTGTATCTCTACTAAAAATACAAAAAAATGAGCTGGGTGTGGTGGCGGCATTGGGAGCGGGGTTATTATTAGGATTAAGGGACATGTTGTTGGTAAAGCACCCAGCACAGTATGTGTCACAAAGTAAGGGCTCTGTGGAACATGGTGGCTCTCACAATTTGAGTGTGAATTACCCTCCAAGATTTCACCTCAGGCATTTAGGTAAGGGAGCAATGCAGCATTGGAGTGAAGATCTGGCTTCCCTCACATGCTCTTCCAACCCACCCCAAGACCTTGGGAATTAGGCAGGAGCCAGTCACACTCAGCTTGTACTCTGGAGCTTCCTGGCCTGCCAGGGCAGGTTGGGAATCCCCCCATGAGTTCTTCGCTTAGTCATCTGGAGCAGGGCCCTGATATGAGGACCTGATCTTCCCTTTCCTTGGCCTGTGAAGATAAGCAGAAGTAAGAGCAAAGGTGGGCCTCCTGAAACATTCAACTCAAGGCTTGCAACCAGAATGCTGCCCCGGCCCTCTGTCCTCCTGGGTGATGGCAGACACTTGGGGAAGGGGTCTGAGTTTGCTTAATAATTACCACCACCCTCCTCTGTGGTTTTTTTGTGGGTTTTTTTGATGGGTTTTGTTTTGTTTTTGAGTCGGAGTCTCCCTCTGTCGCCCAGGCTGGAGTGCAGTGGCATGATTATAGCTCACCGCAGCCTTGAACTCCTGGGCTCAAGTGATCCTCCACCTCAGCCTCCTGAGTAGCTATGACTGCAGACATGTACCTCTATGCCTGGCTCTTTTTTTTTTTTTTTTTTTTTTTTTAAGACGGAGTTTCACTCTGTTGCCCAGGCTGGAGTGTGCAGTGGCGCAATCTTGGCTCACTACAACCTCCACCTCCTGGGTTCAAGCGATTCTCCTGCCTCAGCCTCCCAAGTAGCTGGGATTACAGGCGTGCGCCACCATGCCCAGCTAATTTTTGTATTTTTAGTAGAGATGGGGTTTCACCATTGTTGGCCAGGACGACCTGGCTAATTTTTAAAATAATTTTGTAGAGATAGGGTCACACTCTCTTCCCCAGGCTGGTCTCAAACTCCTTGCCTCAAACAATCCTTTGGCCTCTGCCTCCCAGAATGTTGGAATTGTAGGCATGAGCTACTGTGCCTGACACCATGTAAACTTTCATCCTGAGCTTCCTGTTCTGCTTCTGAGTGACCCCCTCCATCCTCCCAGGATAATCATGGTAATGCCATTTCACAGAGGAGCCTGTATGGTGGATGAGGCTTTCACGTACGTCACCTTATTTAATTCTGTGAGAATATTTATCATCATAGTCCCCAGTTTACAGAAGCAGAAGCCAGGTCCCAGAGAAGCAAAGTGACTTGCCAAGCATCACACAGCTTGTGTCTCTGAGTCCACTGAGCTCCAAGCTCCTCAGCAGCAAGGCTGTACACCCAGCCAGGTGGACAGCACTCAGTGCTGGAGTTGAGTGACAGAACGGGAGGTGAGAGGGCCTAGATTCGCTTTCCAGTGCCATCCCCTGCTTGACTTGGACTTTGGCCAGTTATTGTCTTACTGAAGAACCTGAGTTTCCTTATCCACAGAAGGGAGTTGATAATTAGAGGACCTATCTCATGGGCTTGTCAGGATTAAATGAAATAATGTAAGTTAAGTGCTGAGCACAGTGTCTGGTACATAGCCAGCATCTGGTAAGTGTTCTAACAGACATTCAGTTAAGTTAATTGAATATTAGAATTGTAATGTTATAAAATGCCATCGTCAAGCAGATCTGTGCTTAGCCCTGTGCTGGGCTTTGAGGAAGATCTAGAGCTGGTACCAGGCCAGAGAGGGAGTGATCTTTATCACGCTCTTACAGTACTTTAACCACCTGATCTCTAGACAGAGGACTGTATTCCCCTCTCACTGCTGACAACACTTAATGAAACTCAGAGTGTCTGAGGTCACCAAGTTAATGAATCAGTCAACACACATTTGTTGAGCACCAGCTAGGTATCAGGCACTGTCCTAGGCTTGGGACACACTGCAGAGAATGAGGCCAAGAGAGCCCCTGTCCTCCAGGAACACCCCTTCTCATGAAATGCTGCCTCTGCGTAACAGCCTTCAGGTGGAGAAGCTGCACCCGTGCCACTGGGCAGCTCACATTCCCTGAACACGCCATTCCCTTCCCTATTAACTTGTATTTGAACATACTGAGCCTTTTGCCTGGTGTGTCCTTTCCTCTTTCTCAGCCTACCTACTTCCTGTTACCCTTCAAACCCCAATTAAAAAGTTAACTCCCCTTTAAAGCTTTCTCTAAACACCCCACCCTCACCCTGGGGTCTTTTTGCAGTCTCCTACCTCCTTTTACAAGCTCCTGTGATAGCACTTCTCTGTGTGCTAGTTACTTACCCACCCGTTTGTCTTTGCCAGATTGACCTTCTCAAGGCAGGGACCACATTTGATTCATCTTTGTAGATTCAGGGCCTGGAACACAGGCTCTAGAAAGGTGTGCATGGAATATAATGAGGGGCTGATTGTGTTCTGTCCCTGGAGTGGTTAGGAAAGACTTTGTAGAGATGAGAAGGAGTTCGGAGTGAGGCTTCTCAAGAAGATGGCACCAAATTTGAATGGGGTTTGAAGGAAGATGGCTCAGGGGCAGGGGCCTCTAGAGATGGGACTAGGGGAGGAAGGGATGTGCAGGGAAATGGAGGGCCTTGAGAGCCAGGGCCTGAAGTTTCTTTGTTTTTTTCTGTTGTTGTTATTGTTTTTTGTTTATTTTTTATTTGTTTGTTTTTTGTTGAGAAAAGATCTTGCCCTGTGACCCAGTGGCCCAGTCTAGGGTGCAGTGGCATGATCATGGTTCACTGCAGCTTCAAACTCCTGGGCTCAAGTGATCCTCCCACTTCAGTCTCCTGAGCAGCTGGGACTATAAGGCGTGTGCCATCATGCTCAACTACAGGGCCTGAGGTTTCTGTTGGATAACGAGGGCAGTAGAGAGTCATGAACGAGTCTGGGCAGAGGAGGGGCCTTATATAAACAGTGAGTCAAGGCTAATGTGGGTAAGATCTATTAATGAGATCTAGCAATTTGGTAACGATGGGTAAGAGAGCCATACATGAGTCAGGGTGGCCCCTGAATGCCTACAGTGAGATTATGATCCAAGGACCCAGTCACCAGCAAGAGAATTTCAGGCAGCACTCTGCCTGGTAGGAGCTGGGATTTGGAGAAGGGTTGTCTTCCGTTGAGAATAGTCTCGGGCAGCATGCAGTGACTAATGCCTGTAATCCTCCCACTTTGGGATGCTGATGCAGGCGGACTGCTTGAGCCCAGGAGTTTGAGACTAGCCTGGGCAATATGGCAAAACCTTTTCTCTACAAAAAATAGAAAACTTAGTGGGGCATGGTAAGATGGGCCTATGGTCCCAGCTTCTTGAGAGGCTGAGGTGGGAGGATCACTTAAGCTCGGCAGGCAGAGGCTGCGGTGAGCTGAGATCATGCCACTGCACTCCAGCTTGGGCAACAAGAGTGAGACTCTGTCTAAAAAAAAAAAAAGAGAGAGAGAACAGCCTCCATACCTTTCTGCAGTTGTCAGGGAGAGCTGCTTTGGGGGTTTCTTCTGTGGTCTGTACCCTTCTCTAGCTGAGTGCTTCAAAGGAAGGTAGATTCCTTGGTTTTTATTTTTGGGAGCCAGCAAGGCTGGTGCCTAAAGGAACCATTTCTCACAATGAGTAGGGTGGAGCTGAGCAGAGTGGAGAGCTGGGCAGCGGCCCAGGGCACCAAGGCCAGTGAAGGGTGGAGAGAACCTGTTTACCATTGTGCACTGATCCACCACTGGAAGGAGCAGAGCCAGGGAATTCCTCATGGGAAAGAGAGGCAGGCCCAGAATTAGCCTGCATTGCGAAGGAGGGAGAATGAAGCAAGCAGACTCTCTCACTCAGACAGGGAGCCTGGACACTGCCAGCCAGCTCCAATGCAGGACGGCCGGGCCCCAGAAGGGAGTGCCAGGCTCCAATCTTCCTTTTTCCTACTAACTCACAGTGTGGCCTCCAGCAGATCGCTTACCTTCTGGGGAGGGGATGGCCTCACTGCATGATCTCATAGGTTTCCCAGTCCTGACAGCCATTTGCACACCACAGGCCTACCCTTCCTGCACTGTGGTTTCCCATCATCACTTCTTATGGAACTGGTCTGAGAGCTATTTATACCTTCATTCATTGCCACCCCTTAGGGTAGTAAACTCCAGAGGCTGTTGCCCAGTATACAAAACAGGTCAGCCTTTTGTTTATCCTCGCTTCACTTTCAAGCTCTGGGTAGAAGAGGGAAGACCTCTGGATCGGTGATTGGCCATGCTCCCCCTGCACCTCCACTTCCCAATTTTCCACACTTCGGTGGGACTTCCTCCAGCTGCCTCCTCTCCATCCTGGAGACCCAGGTGTGAGGGGTTATTTTCATGTTATTCACTCCTGCCTTTCTGAGCACAGAGGGTGATGAACAAGAGGGAAGGGAATGTGACAGGGATTGAAGCCCTAGTATGTGCGGGATGCTTTATATGACTTGGATAGTTTAGTGCTCAAGTGGCAGCCTCTACTTCCAGGCTATGTAACCGCGGGCAGATTACTTCACTGTGCGAATCTTAGTGTTTTTGCCTATTAAATGGAGATAATTAAAGCTATTTCCTTGGGGGATTATGTGCCTGTGTAGTGCTTGGCAGAGCTAGTACATGGCCAGCGCATGAAATGTGTCAGCTTATTGCCTCACATCATGTTGACCAGTGCTCTCCGAGGAGGTGGCACTCCTCCTGCATTACAGATGCGGAACTGGAGGCTCAGAGAGTGGAGCAGCCAGCCCGGTTTCACACAGCTGTAAAGCCTTAGGGCTGGGATCAGCGGCCAGGAGTTCGAGTTTGTTTATCATGAGCACATGAAGTAATCTCTCAGAGCCTTCATTGCGTCATGAGTAAAATGGCGGTCATCATGCCCTGTCTACCTCAAAGGCCTGTGTGTGGGACCAGTCAGATGAGGAAAGAGATGTGAAAGTGCTAGTTAAATTGCAAATACCAGTCACCTAATAGCTACCATTTGCTGGCCACCCACCAGGCTGGGCCCTTGGACAGATTTATTCCTCATTGCAGCCCTATAAGATTATGAGGTGTGCATTATGACTCCACTTAAAGATGAAGAAGTTGAGGCTTAGGAGGTCACATGTTTTGTGCATGGTCTTCTGGTTATTAGATGGAGGAACTGGAGTACCTAGCTCAGTTGACTCTATTTATTCTCCTCTACACCCCACCTGATTTCCTCAATGGATGAGATGAGGATCAGTCCTATGGTCTGTGACCTCAGACTTTCTGCTTTGGGTATATTTCTCTTCATTTGGGCTAATTCAGGGAGTGAGGCTTGGAGGAGGGGTTAGACCGGTTCCTTGGTATCAAGGTTTGTCTCCCATGACAGGCTAGGATAAGGAGGTGATGGGCATGGGCACTGCCCCTGCTGAGCCTGCCTAGCCAAAGGTACTGAGATGTGCTTGGGCAGAAAGCAGATGTCTAGAAGGACAAGGGAAGAGAGAACCCCTGCCTTTGGTCTCAGTAGCCTTGGGAAGAAGTCTTGTCCTGCCAAACTTTTGGAAGCCCTCCAGCCTCTGGGTTTTGGGAGAAGGCTAGGAAACTGGGAATCTACAGAGAATGAGGTCAACAGAGTGTCACTGCTGCCTTGAACCATGACATGGCACAGCATGGCCAAGCCTGTTTCAGCCAAGGAGCCTGACAAGATCTGTGATTAGGTGCCACCTTTGTCTCCTCTGAGCTTTTCCTCCTCAGAAGCTGGGGCTGCCAGCAAATGGTAGATTGCCCAGGCTTACCATCTCCACCTGAGGTTGTGCTGGCAAACCATTCCCATCCAGTGTACTGGCATCTCTGAGCATTGCTAGGTGTGGGCAGGCCACTTACTGGGGCATTCAGAACACTGGAGGAGGGGTTTAGACTATCTCCAGTGGCTTGGGGGCCAGAGATGGAGCCACACAGAAGCATCTGGAGAAGGGCCTGGTTTCCCCACAGCTTTCCCCAGGGAGTTGGAAGTATCACATAGGCCACTGTGACAGAGGGGAAGCCCTGGATCAGCCACTTATTTATGAGCTTTGTGATTTTGTCCAAGTCATACAACCTCTCTGATTAGGCCAAGTCTGTCATGGGCCAAATGGAAATAGTTATTAATCTGTGAGGGCCCCACTTCACTGGGCTCTTAGAGGGACACATAACATTTCTAAGGCAGAAGTAGCTTGTAGCCCCGAATGCAGGCAGATGACGGTAATGATGTCATAGAGAAAACCAGGCAAGCAGCTGTTGAACACCTGGAGGTGTGTGGTGGGAGTCACAGAAGAAGTTCAAGGCCTGGTCCAGTTGGGGAGGGACAGTGCTGAGGAGCATGAGGAAGTGGTAATGAAGTGCTTATTTCACACTTAATGACTTCACTTATTTATCAGTTGGTGCTGAAATCAGTTTTAGGGGCTTGTGACCAGCATTAAACAAACAAACAAAAAGAATAGGCTGGGCGTGGTGGCTAATGCCTGTAATCCCAGCACTTTGGGAAGCCGAGGTGGGCAGATCACCTGAGGTCGGGAGTTCAAGACCAGCCTAACCAACATGGAGAAACCCCGTCTCTACTAAAAATACAAAATTAGCTGGGTGTGGTGGCATATGCCTGTCATCCCAGCTACTCAAGGGACTGAAGCAGGAGAATGTCTTGAACCTGGGAGGTGGAGGTTGCAGTGAGCCGAGATCATGCCATTGCGCTCCAGCCTGGGCAACAAGAGACATCTACCTGCAGTTAGAGAGCACGGGGTATGCTGAGTGCTGGGTACAGCCAGACCTCCAGGGTCTCCTTCGCACCATCTCCAGGTAGATTAAACTCCTCTGCTGTTAAAGGAAAGGCCATTCAAATAACCACATTGCCTCAAAATTTTCCCAATTTAAGATTTAAAAAACCAAAACAGATCTTTCCGTTGGCATGCACATTTAAAGTAATAGTGGGTTGTTTTGTTTCTGAGACGATCTTGCCAAATCAATGGTATAGCTTAAAATCAGTGGTGTCTTAGAATCCAGGAAATATGGTAGTTTGTTTTGTACTCTTTTGAAATTCCGGTTTGAGGTTTGACATTGGGGGTTTGAAACTGCCAAAGCTGTTATCTGGCATCAGTTAAAAGAACTCTCAATTTAACATGTTCCTCTGTGTATCTGCAGTTGGGAGAATGGGTGGCTCTGAGTCCCTGCAGTTAGATTTTATCAATAAAGCCAGACTGAGGGGTGAGATATCAAATAGACATATTTAATCACCTGTGAGTTCTTTGGAAACTGGTAATCTTAAGTGAAAACGTGGCCCTCTATAAGCCTCAGTTTCCTCATCTGTGCAGTGGGGATATTGGATCAGCCATGATCTACATCCATAACGGCCAGAACTTCCTGTTGACTTGGTTTGGGCACCCTTCCGACTGGTTAACTAAGGAGGCTCATCCCCTGACTTGTTGCATAAGCAGTGCCTTATAGGTAGTGGAAGGTATCATTGCCGGGGAGGTATGGGCCCTTAGTTTCTGCTCCTAGGATGTTTGGGGGTTGCCTGTAGATACATATCCCTTTGTAAATTACCTGACCCTTTGTAAAGGCATGTCCGTGCTTTGCTGTTATTAAGAAAAGTAAGGAAAGGAGTAACCTCACGGCCTAGTTCTGCCTGTAGGTGGTGAGAGGAGCAGCAGTTCAAGTGGGGTGACTTGTATCCGTGTGTTGAGGGGACCTCCTTTGCCTAGGCTGTAGTCCTTCCTCAGACGTTCAGCTCCAAGGCTGCTCTCAGGCCTGGGCAATTCCCCAGATAAAATGCACTGAGGAAGACCTTTGCTTTTGTGTCTTAGAGGCCTCAGCTCTGCCAGGGCCCCTCCCTCTGCTCTTCCAACCAGTAAAAGTCACAGCAGCACATTTCCTTCCGGCAGAGAGAGAATCAGAGACTCAGGCCTGGGCCAAGCCCCAGCCCCACCGTGTCCTGTTCCTGAGAACCTCCTCTGAGCTGCCTCCAACCCTGTGCCCCTTTCTGAGAGGTCAGGCAGCACTGTGTGCTGGCTCTTGGCTAGGACCTGACTTGGATTTGAGTCTGGGTTTTTCCACTGATTTGCTGTTGGATGCTGAGCAAGATAGCTTCCCTGGGTATCTTACCTCTCTGAGCCTGTTTCCCATCTGTCATTAATATCTTATTCTGTTAAGAAAGCACAAAAAAGCACCTTGGTGCTGAGGTCAGTGCCCACCAGAACATCGACTCCATGAGGGTCAGGACTTTGTTCTAATCATGGGAAGGCATCTCCACAACCCGCCCAGAGGCCCTTGCCCTAGAACAGTGCCAACACAGCTGTGCTCGCTGCCTAGTCAGTAGATCTACAAATATAAAAAGTGGTATTTGATGGGGCTTTGAAGTGTGTGTAGGATTTTGATGGGTGGAGACAATTTGGGAAGCATTCTGGCAAAGGGACTGGCCTGAGTAAAGGCTGAGAGGTGGGAAAGGGCCAGGGCATAATTGGGGAAACTCTGAGTAATGAGTTTGGCTCAAGTAAAGAGGTGAGCATGTTATTTCTGTACTCGTTGGACTAGTTTTTGTGTTCAACTCTGCGCCTTGTACACAGGCCCTCCAAAGAGGCTTGTTGACTAAGGCGGACCCAGGACAGGAATGCTTTGCTTTGGTGCACAAATGCAGACACTCACTCAGCCTCTGCCTCAGAGAGGCACGTGGCCCCTGGCCACACTAGGGGAGTAGGCACTTGAACCACCTGCTGTCTCTAGCTTATACCTTGAGGCGGTGGGTGGGGAGGTGGTGTGTTCCCTCTCATCTGCCATAGGACAGTCCTGAGGTAGCAGTCCTGAAGGGAACAGCAGGGATGGTAGGCAGGAAGAAGGGATGTCTGACCAGGCTGGTGGCTGGGAACGAAGCCAGGGCCTTTGCTTCCCCTGGAGCCTCTCACAAGCCCTGCCCTCTGCTCCACAGGCTGGAGGAAGTCCCCCTGGAGGTGCTGAGGCAGAGGGAGTCCAAGTGGCTGGACATGCTCAACAACTGGGACAAATGGATGGCCAAGAAGCACAAAAAGGTGAGGGGCCTGGCCTTGGGTCTCGGGCTGGGACTTGGCAGCCTGGGGAGGAGGAGGAAGAGGGAGGAACTTCATCAGCTTAGGAAAGCAGGGGCTTCTCCAACAGCCAGATGCCTTAGGTGTCTTCCAACTGCCAGTGCAAGACAGAAGCTGGCGTGAGGGCAGGGGGAAGGTTGGGCCCTCGCACATGACTTCAGATTCATGCAGAACATTGTCCTATAGTTAAACCTCAAAGCCTCTCCTAGCCAACAGCCGCAACACAGCTTTCCTGTAGCCTTCCCATGAGGACTGAAGTGCTGCTTACTAGCTATCAAGGAGGACTTTATAATACTGCCGGCAGCTAGCATGTATGAAACATGTGCTTTGGTGCTGGGACAATTCCTTACAGTACCCTAGTATGAGGTTAGTAATAGTAGTATCCCCACTTTACTGATTACCTCATCATCCCGATTTGAACCCAAGCAGTGTACCTTTAGCACCTGCCTTCTTAGCCACCACAGTACGAGGCCTTCTTTACCCTCTAGATTAATTTGATGACTTCCCTGTTGACTCCTGACCAAAGCAAAAAGAAATAAGAAAGTACCCTCACATTTTAATGATAGTCTTAATAAAATGAAATCACCCGGAAGTCCTTTTCAAGTTAGGCTGTCTTCAGACACTAGCTCTATCGCCCTGTGGGAATGTTCTTGCCCACCACTCTTAAGTGTATGTGTTGATGTCCTTGGCTGCCCTCAGCATGGTGTAGTTACTGCCTTGCCTAGAGGGGGCCTGTTCCAAGCCTCACAGCTGGGGTCTCTCTGTACAAGTTTTCAATGCACAGAATGAACCCCATTGCCTACTTTTATCAGCTGACACTCTGGCGTGGTCCAGGCTGGCACAGCTGGCTGCAAGGCCTCACAGAAAGCCCAGGACTGACGGTCAGGTATATAGACTTGGGCCCAGCCTCATGCCTTTCCTCTCTTCATACCTGTGGCTAACTGTGGAACTTCTGCGCAAGTCACTTCACCGTCTCAGCCTTAGTTTCTCTGGCCAAGTGGGAGTGATAATCCTGTTGCTCCCCACAAAGTGGTGGTAAGTGCTACAGAGACTGTGTCAGAGGCTGAAGCCCTGTGCTGTGAGAGGAGAGGTTCACCCAGACCTGGGCTCCTGCTTGCTGTTCTCTCTTTTTATTTTTATCTTTTGAGACTGAGTCTCACTCTGTCACCTAGGCTGGAATGCAGTGGCGTGATCTCAGCTAACTGCAACCTCTGCCTCCTAGGTTCAAGTGATTCTCCTGCCTCAACCTCCCGAGTGGCTGGGACTACAGGCGCGCACCACCACGCCCAGCTAATTTTTTGTATTTTTAGTAGAAGCTGGGTTTCACCGTATTAGCCAAGATGGTCTCAATCTCCTAACCTCATGATTTGCCTGCCTTGGCCTCCCAAAATGCTGGTATTACAGGTGTGAGCCACCCCGCCCAGCCCTCTATCTCCTTTTATTTGTTTATTGATTGATTGATTGATTGAGACAGGGTCTCACTCTGTCATCCAGACTGGAGTGCAGCAGCATGATCTTGGCTCACTGTAGCCTCAACCTCCTGGACTCAAGTGATCCTCCCACCTCGGCTTCCCGAGTAGCTGGGACCGCAGGCACATGCCACCACACCCGGCTAATTTTTGTATTTTTTATAGAGATGAGGTTTCGCCATGTTGCCCAGGCCAGTTTTGAACTCCTGAGCTCAAGCAATCAATCTGCCTTGGCCTCCCAAAGTGCTGGAATTACAGGCATGAGCTGCCGCACCCAGCCTATCTCTCTCTTTTTTTTTTTAAACAATGTTAAGACAGTTATTCCTCAGCTGCTTCCTGCCCGACTCTGGGTCTGTTTCCCTGCCTCATCGTTCCTCTGGCTCGTACCCTGATCTGTAGCTTGCTCTGCAGCAATCTGTTTTGGTGACTGGTGGTTGGCAGGGACCTTCAGCGTTCTTGAAAATAGGGATTCCAGAGGGGAGCTTTGGGGAGCACCTCTCAGCAGAGAAGCAGCTGGCACTTCCCCTTTTCTTGTCTAGCACTGTGGTTAGAGCCCGAGGCCTGCCCCTGCCCAGCTGAGGCCTCCACAGGAAGTGCTTCAATCCACTGTGCCCAGAGGCCCTAACCCACTGTTTCTCTGCAGCCCAGAACTACCCCCTGGGTGTCCCTCCTGCCACCTCAGCTGTGGCCACACCAGGCCCTGCCCTGGGGGCTCTTCCAGCCTGCCTGTGGAGGCTTGAGTTCTCCCTCTGGTCAGGAAGTCCTGGCACAGGAAGGTTAATACCTGTTTCAGGAAGTGGGCTCAGACCCAACACTTCTCCTGGACGCATACCTAGTTCTGCTGGGAGGGTGGCTTCCTTTCCCCAACTCCTAGCCATGTCTAGGACAGAATTCTGGTCCTGCAGGGAGGCAGGGCTGGGGCTGGAATGCTGTCTTTCCGCAGGGCCCCGCCTTCCCTGAGTTCAGCAGGCAAGGGTGTGGCCTCACTCAGCTTTCATCAGAGACCTCCTTTCTCAAGGCCTGGCTTCAGAGAATGGTAATCCTTTGTGGTTTCTGGGAATACTTCATGCTTTATCCTTACTGGTCCCCACCATCCTCCCTAATGCAGGCCAGGTAGGGATGACCCCCTGCAGCACCTTTATGCTGAGGAGGGCACAGTGGGAAAGGCTGGCTGTACTCCCAGCTCTTAGCTCCCCATGAATTGTTCCACGGCTCTCCTGGAGGAAGCCAAGTATGATGGGGGCTGCAAGGACGTGGTGCTGCCTCTTGCTGAGCTTGGCTCTGTGGGAGAGCCTGAAGGGCCTGTGGCTTTGGGCTAAAGCACATCCCTTTGCCAAAGCCTGCCCGAGTTGGCTTCCTTAGGGAGACTCTTGTCCCACAGCCACAGGAAACTGTTCCTTGAGTCTAGGGCAGTTCCCTTCAGCTCCCTTCCTCTGCCTCCTTTCTAGGCAGTCCCAGAAGCTCTCACTTGGCACCTATGACCAGCCACTGCTACTCTCCCCCTGCTACCCTCAGCCTGTCTCCCTGGCTCCTTCCTGGTTCTTGACTCTCTCTGACCCTTGGAAAGTTTTCTGTTGTTTGCACTGGTTATCAGGAAGGCCAGGGCTTCTGTGCTCCCTCCTCGGAGAGCTTCCAGCGGGACTGTTGAAGGGGGTTTCTAGGTGAGGGGAAGTTAGGTGTGAGCTGAGGCCCTGGGCTTCTGTGTCAAGCATCCTCCTGGGATGGAGGGGCAGAGAGGAAGCCATCATGTACTGAATACAGACTACATAGACTGTGTTTCAGCCCCACGCTAAGCACATTTTCCTCCTCTAATGGACTCTTTCCACAGCTCTGCACAGTAGTAGATATTATCATTCGGATCTTACAGTTGAGAAGTGGTTGGCTCAAGTTCAGCACTAGATTCAAACCCACATCCAGATGTTCTTCTCATGCCCCGAGTGCCCGTTCCCTTTATCCCAGGTCAGGCTGCTTAGTGCAGGGGCTGAGGGAATATCATTGGCCATCTCACCCCTCCGCTACCAGAACACTTCACAGGAGCGATGCCTCTGCCTTTGTCCTCACCCTCCTTGACAGGTCAGGGCAACTGCCTTCAGAGCCTCGTTCTGGTCCCAAGCCCAGGAGGAGCCCACTAGTGAAGTGGAAAGTACACGGGGCTGGATCCCTCCAGCCTGTGCGGTGCAGCTAGGAGGTAGTAGGGTCTCTGATTGTATGACGAATTTATCTCCACTCTGCTTGTGTGATGAAATTTCCCCCATGAATTTTCCCCCACCCTCATTTCCCCGATTGTAAAAGACATGGTAGTTTTGATAGTTTTTCAAACTGAGTTTTGCCAGTGGAAAATTTTTCCTGATAAAAACAGCTAGCCGGAATTGAGCACTAGCTCTGGGTCATGAGCTGCCTCAAATACTCCCTCCCTCACTGCTCCCATTCTGTGAGTGGCAGGGAAGACCTGGGCCATTTTAGCAAGGGCTGAGACCAGGACTCACACCCAGACCAGCTGCCTATCCCCCAGGCCCCTGATCCTGAAAGCTCAGGGTCAACAAGAGGAGAGCGGGGATTCTTGACCAAAACAAAGAGGGAGCCATTTGAGCAGCCCCCATCTTCCTTCTGAGTTCTGCTGAGATTTCTCCCCACTAGGCTGGCCGTGTCCTGCCACAGGGCTGCTGAAACCAACACACCCGCATGAAAGTGCCCGGGGCACACCTCTGAGCACATTCTGGCTCATCTCATGAGCTACCTTCCCTGTGGCTGTAGCTGAGCCCCACACAGTGCAGTGCCCTCCCTGGTGACAGACTATGGGGTTCACCCAACTCGTATGGTCCCTTTTTCTTTTTCTGAGACAGAGTATCACTCTATCGCCCAGGCTGGAGTGCAACCTCCGCCTCCAAGGTTCAAGCAATGCTCTTGCCTCAGCCTCCCAAGTAGCTGGGATTCCAGGCGCCCGCCACCATACCTGGCTAATTTTTTGCATTTTTAGTAGAGATGGGGCTTCACCATGTTGGCCAGGCCAGTCTTGAACTCCTGACCTCAAATGATCTGCCCTCCTTGGCCTCCCAAAGTACTGGGATTACAGGCGTGAGCCACTGTGCCCAGCTGTATAGTTCCATTTTGATTCAGAAGATAGTTATGAGGGTCTGGAATTCCATGGTAGACCTCAGGAATGCCTGCGTCTTCACTGGACCAGGGATGTGGGACTCTGCCATCACCGGGCATTAGCATATCTGATTGCAGTCACCTCCCCTTCCCGACTGTAGGATCTACACGGTAGCAACAGTAGGAAAGTCCTCTTTTTTTCCCCGTTTCTGCTCCTGCTGCTGTGTGCACTGAGGACCCACCAAGCACTGGCAAGGGGCTGGGCTGGGCGAGCTGCCTGGGTGGCTGCATGATCTCAGCCATCCCTTTTGATTTTCAGATTCGTCTGCGGTGTCAAAAGGGCATCCCACCTTCTCTGCGGGGCCGTGCTTGGCAGTACCTGTCAGGAGGCAAGGTGAAGTTACAGCAGAACCCTGGAAAGTTTGACGTAAGTTTCCCTTCCTTCGCTCTGCACTTCCTTCTGCATCTCTTGGTGTCTTCCCCATGGCAGCAATCCTCCATGTGCTCACCTAGACCTCACAGGGTGAGCAATCCATGAAACCTCTAGTCACCTGTCCAACTGTCCAGGCCCCAGCAGCCAGACTAGCCCAGTCCTAGGTACTTGTGTCTCCTGGAGGCTCTGCACAACTGAGGCTCCAGCCCTGAGCCACCCTCACTGGAATGGCCAGACTTGCCACTCCCTATTCCAGCTCTTCTTTTGATGACCACTCAGGATTTGCCTTCTGGGCTCTATACTCTGCTCTTGTTCATTAGGAGGAGACAAACGATTTCCCTGACTGCCTTGGGCCCCGTGCTCTGGGCCTATGGGGGCTTGACCAGCAGGACCGCAGGACTTCAGTGCCTCCTGGCCTCCCATCCTCTACTCTTTCTCCTGCCTTGTCCAAGCCTGGCCAGCACAGCCCACCCGTGTGTCTTGTGGGGTCATCAGCCTTGGGAGTAGCAGAGCCAAACCCGAGGGGGCTAAAGAGAACTGCCTAGGTATCCCAAGGGGTCAGATGCCAGTCAGTGGCCAGAGAGGGTGCCCTCTGTTGTCATCCCTCCTCCTGTCCCGATATCTCTCCTGCTGTCCCCTGCCCCATGGCTGGCCAGAGTAAAATATCTCTCCATTCAGAGCTGGGCCGCTCCTCCAGCCTGCTCCCCTAGGGAACTATGGGGAAGCAGTTGGATTCCCTGGGGTTGCCCTGGCTTTCCTGCCAGATCTGGCCCCAGGCATCAGGGTTTCTTGCAGGCCCTTGGGACTGGTGACAGGCAGACAGGGAGAGAGAGTACAGCTGTCCGCCACCAGCTCTCTGTTGACATACCTCATGCTTCTTCAGTGAACACTCCTGCCAAACCTGTTCCTTGAGATGGCTGGGCAGTGGCAGGGCAAGGTAGCCTAGAGTTTCTGCTGTTGACCTGGAGAGGGTGTGAGCTGTTTGCTGGCAACACTTGGACTTGCCGGGGCAGGGAAGCTGGTAGAGTGTCTGGCTGGGGTAGGTCTAAATCTGGCTGATTGGATTATTCCCCAGAGTACCAATACAAAGCCAAACTGGAGCAGCCTCTCGACTCCATAGTCTTCTTCCTAGTGGCTACATCTCTTCCATTTTGAGGGGCTGCATTCTGGGCAAAGCGGGAGGCTCAGGGGTGGGAGCCCCAGTCCAAGTCCATAGTTAACATCAGGCTGCCAGAGCCAGGCATGAGAGCCAAGAGGGTGGGCAGCCTGGCCAGCCTCCTGGCTGTGTGGTTCAGCAGGTGTGAGCATGTATGCAGCAGAATGCAGAGCTGTGTGCGTGTGTGTGCAGAGCTGTGCTTCCAGAGAGGAATCAGCCACCGCCAGGGGGTCTGGAAGGTTGCTCGTGTGAGGAGGTGGATGTGCAGAGAAGGCCTTCTTGATGCACTGAAGCTGAGTGACGCGTTCCCGCACAGTCCTGGCGGCTGGAAGAATGGTTTGTGAGCACACCTGGAAGGACTTTGCCTGTGGGTGACCCAGAGGAAGCATGAGAAGCTCCCTCTGGTTGCTGTGGGTGCATACGCCGAGGCAGGGTACAGTGCGAGGCTGTGATGGCAGCAGGCACCTGTTTCTGTGCTCTCTCCCTCAAGGGCCCCCGATGTAATACCCAGTCCAGGTGGCCCCTCCCAACCTCAGCAGTCAGGGCAGCTTCTACAGGCGCTGGTGGCTCCGTCTTCTGCACGTGCTATTTCTTCCTCCTTTCTTGGGCAGGCAGGTCCTCCATGTCCTTTTTTTACCTGGTTTTCCTTTTTGTTTTTGTTTTTGTTTTGAGATGGAGTCTCGCTCTGTCGCCCAGGCTGGAGTGCAGTGGTGTGATCTTGGCTCACTGCAACCTCCGCCTCCCAGGTTCAAGTGATTCCTCTGCCTCAGCCTCCTGAGTAGCTGGGACTACAGGCATGCACCACCACACCCAGCTAATTTTTGTATTTTTAGTAGAGACAGGGTTTCACCATATTGGCCAGGCTGATCTTGAACTCCTGACCTCGTGATCCACCTGCATTGGCCTCCCAAAGTGCTGGGATTACAGGCCTGAGCCACCACACCTGATCTTTTACCTGGTTTTCTTCTCTGACTCCATCTTATGATGGTGCCAGTACCTCTCAGGCTGGTGGAGGCTACAGGCCCTGTGACCGCGGTACCTGCTCGTGTGCTGGTGCCCTTTCTATCTGCAGCTTCCCCCTTTTCCTTTCTCACCAACCATGTGAGGCCAAATGCCTTAGGCTGCTGGGATGCCTGATGAACACATCCTAGGAACTGAGTTTTGGGGTTTTTGGGTTTCTACCTCATGGGAACTGCTAGAAGAATTTGTGGGGCCCTCTTCCCCTTTCTGATGAAAGCAAACCTGCACTGTGCTCAGACAGTACCTAGAGGTGCATGGTACACAGAGCCACACCTCTCCATGTGGGCCTGCTGCAGGGCCCAAGACCCTCCCTGTCCCCTCCAGCCTGAACAGTGTCAGCCACTCCTCTCAGTACTTACTCTCTAGTCAAGTTCCTGGCACCCTGACACCCCCATTGAGGGGCAGAGAGGGAAAGGGGCTTGTATGAAGTCTCCTGCTGATCAGGGCAGGGCCTGGATCTTCACCCACTTGGTGTGTCTGCTGATGACCTGGCCTCCTTCCTGAGGGCCTGGTGTTGCCCCAGCTCTGCAGGCAACTTATGCTTAAACCGACACCTCCATGAAAGTGCCTGGGCCAGTTGGGCATGGTGGTTCACACCTGTAATCCCAGCACTCTGGGAGGCCAGCGGGTAGATCACAAGGTCAGGAGTTCAAGACCAGTCTGGCCAACATAGTGAAACCCTATCTCTACTAAAAATATAAAAAATTACCCGTGTGTGGTGGTGTGTGCCTGTAATCCCAGCTACTCAGGAGGCTGAGGCAGGAGAATCACGTGAACTCAGAGGCAGAGGTTGCAGTGAGCCTAGATCATGCCACTGTACTCCAGCCTGGGCAAGAGTGCACGACTCTGTCTAAAAAAAAAAAAAAAAAAAAAAAAAAGTGACTGGGCCATACCTTTGAGCACATTCTGGTTTGTCTCATGAGTACTCTGCTTCCCTGCTCAGCCCTGTGGGTTTTCTCTTTATTTACTTTTTCTTTCTTTTTTAAAAATTGATGTATGCATTTACATAGAGTAAAATGCACAGATCTTGAATGTGCAGGTCAGTGAGTTTTGATAAATAATACACATCCATGTAGCCAACATGCAAATCAAGGTAGAGAACATTTCAGATGCCCAATAAAATATTTTCTGTTTTGTAATGGCTTTGTTGTTTTGTAAAGGTGCACATACTGAAATGTTCACAGAAGTTCAAAGGAAAGAGTAAAACTTTGTTGAAACCCCGGCACCCAGAGAAGTATCTGAGGTTAATGGTTTGACAGATGTCATGTCTTTCCAGAAAGAGGTCTGTGCAGATCACACACATACCCCCACTTCCTGGAGAGGTGACGCCACCCGAATGGGGAGGCGCTCAGCAGTGGAGCTGGGATGGACAGTTCAAGTCAGACCTGGCCTCCAGTCCCAGCTCCACTATTTTTCTAGCCATGAGGCCTTGACACTCAGTTTTCTCATCTGCAAACAGGCTGTAATGGTAGGTCCTGTCTGTGGAGGTTGAGGAGAAGGATCAGTGAGGCCCACAGGTACCCTGTGCCCAGCTTAGTGCCTGGCTCAGAGAAGTGGGAACAGCTGGTAGCTCTTGCTCAGAGAAGCAGCTTTCTGTCTTAAGGATGTGACATAATGTATCTAACCAAGTCCTGAATAAAATGTCTGGAGGTCCTTCCAGCTACAGCTGGAGTGGACACTCTTGCCTGCATCGGTCTTCCTAGACCAGGTTTAAGGTTTCCAGGGCACTTCCCTCCTTCCCTCCTTGCCCCTGCCCAGGCATCCTTGCCTGAGCTTCTCTTCCTGTCCTTGGGAAGGCCCATTCTGTGATGGGATTGGGTGGGCACTGCCCCCAGTGGAGGGCCCCCTCCCCTAATCCCTGGGTAGCCATGTCCTGTCAGCAATGCCCACCTCCATCCTCCCCAGCCCCTAATATGTGCCCTTGCTTCTAGGAGCTGGACATGTCCCCTGGGGATCCCAAGTGGCTGGACGTGATTGAGCGTGACCTGCACCGGCAGTTCCCTTTCCATGAGATGTTTGTGTCCCGGGGGGGCCACGGGTGAGCAGGCTGGGCCTTGGGAGGTGGCTCTAGGCCATGTCTCCAAAGGGGTCTGAGGAGGTACAGTGAGTTCAGAGATTCAGAAGTTGGGTGTCCCCAGCTCCATTGTCAGCATTTCTGTTTTTTGCTTTGAGTCTGATGCGTGCTGTCGGCATCTCCTCTTACCTCTGGGGCGGTTTTCGTCATTGACTTTAGAGTGTTAGAGCTTGCCCAGCCTGGCCCTCTTCGGGATACAGGTTTTGTTGGGGAGAAAGAGGGATAGAGGGAGTTGGGTGAGTGGAGGGTATGCAGGGGAGAGATGGGGCAGCCAAGGGGACCAAGACAGACACAGGGGACAAAGCTGGCCTGGCCGAGGGGCCACAGCTGCTGAGTGAGGAGCCCCTACTTCCAGCCCTGACACAGCCTTACATCCGCCCTGGCCCTGCTCCCTGCTTTCTCTTTGAGCCTCTGCCCTCACCTGTCATAGGGGAGCCCTCCCCACCTCCTTCCCCTGGGCACGTGAGAGTCCAGGTGCTGCAGTAGGAGACTGACCCCTTGGTGACCACAAGCAGATCACCTCCCCTCTCAAGGGAAGTGCAGATTCTGAGGCAGGCTGGTCCAGTGGGGAATGGGCAAAGGCCGTGAGTAGCAGAGTCACCCTGGTCGTCACTGCTCTGCCCGGCCTCTCCACAGCCAGCAGGACCTATTCCGTGTGCTGAAGGCCTACACACTGTACCGACCTGAGGAGGGCTACTGCCAGGCCCAGGCACCCATTGCCGCCGTCCTGCTCATGCACATGCCTGCTGAGGTACCACCAGGCCCTGGGCAGGCAGGGGTGGGTGGGGAACCCCAACGGCAAGGCCTCACGTCTCTCTTGCCCACAGCAAGCCTTCTGGTGCCTGGTACAGATCTGTGAGAAGTACCTGCCTGGCTACTACAGTGAGAAACTGGTGAGTGGTCAGGTGTGGTGGCGCATGCCTGTAATCCCAGCTACTCAGGAGGCTGAGGCAGGAGAATTGCTTGAACCTGGGAGGCGGAGGTTGCAGTGAGCCGAGATTGCCCTACTGCACTCCAGCTTGGCAACAGAGCAAGGCTCCATCTCAAGAAAAAAAAAAAAAAGAAAAGAAAAAAGAAACCTTCCCAGTCTTCTGTTGCCTTCAGGCTGAAGTCCCAAGGCCTGCCTAGGTTAGGTCTCTTGGGCTGCAATGTTATCCCTTCCACGCTGACTTTCATCTCAGCCTCTAGCTGCTCTGGCCACTTGGCAGGATTGAAATTCTTCCAGGGCACCAAGTTCCTCCCTGTCTTGGCCTTGGCCAAAATCTGCCTGGAAGCTCCTATCCCTGTGCTCTAAAAACTTCTCTTTTGCTTCAGCTTTTAGCCCTCAGGGAGCTTCCTTGATCCTGGCAGGCAGGACCCTCCAGCACACGCTTCAGAGCAGTCCTGCTCCTGCCTTACTGTGGGCACTCAGCCCCTCCTCCTCCCCAGTGCATTTGCTTATGTGCCCCTCTCAGGATAAGCTCCCCCAGGGGACCAGCTGGCTCTGGTTTGCTCATCATCTTATCCTAGCACCCGGCAGAGGCTGACACCCTGCAGGCAGTAGCTGCCTGAGCCTGCTGGGTGCTGGGGTACAGTCCCTGCCCTGGCTCCTGCTATCCACCGTCATGGCCCCATGGCCTTGATGTCTCCCCAGGAGGCGATCCAGCTGGATGGGGAGATCCTCTTCTCACTCTTGCAGAAGGTGTCACCAGTGGCCCACAAGCACCTCAGCCGGCAGAAGATTGACCCGCTCCTCTACATGACAGAGTGGTTCATGTGCGCCTTCTCCCGAACCTTGCCCTGGAGCTCTGTGCTGCGCGTCTGGGACATGTTCTTCTGCGAAGGTACTGGGCTGGTCTTGGGGGCAGCATCCATGTCCCCAGCAGCCCACAGGGGGGGTCTCTCTTTCCAGAGAAACCCCCAAAAGGCCCCTTGCACTTACTACCCATCCCCCATGCAGGAGTCAAGATCATCTTCCGGGTGGGGTTGGTGCTGCTGAAGCATGCGCTGGGCTCCCCCGAGAAGGTCAAAGCCTGCCAGGGCCAGTACGAGACGATTGAGCGACTGCGGAGCCTCAGCCCCAAGATCATGCAGGAGGCCTTCCTGGTCCAGGAGGTACAGCCCATGCCTGCTCCTTGTCACAGGGAGGGAGGAAGACAGGTATGGGGTCCTTTGAAGGGAGTCCCAGTAACCCTCAGCTCCTGAGGGTGGGTCACCTATGCCAGGACCATTGCTATGTGGCCCAGAACGTGTGGGTGGACCTCATCCTTCTGTCTGGTGAGGAGCATGGGGCACAGAGAGGCCTAGCTCTACAGGGCCTTCTGGATCTGAGCTACTTGGGAATGAAGAGGAGTGGCAACCCACACCCCTTCTTTCTCCCTGGCACCCAATTCACAGTCTTAGCTCTATTTCCGTTGCTTCTTGCTTTATGGATACTTGTCTCTCAGGGGCTATAATTAGGTGGCACATGCATGGGCACATTTACACGTGAGGAAATGGAGGCTCACAGAGGCAGGATCACTAAGCAACTCCCCCTAAAGTCACCCAGCCAGAAGGTGGTGGAGATGGAATTTCAGCCTAAGCAGCCAGGCTGCCCTGGGCAGTGGTGGGGGACACGCTGGCAGAGAGCAGGTTTTTCTCTGTCTGGGTCTTATCCCTTTGGCCCCATAGTCGGGCAGGTGGACTCGTGAAGCTATGGGCAGCTTTCCCCTCTGAGGCGGTGGATCTCAAGTGTCCAGCTCACCTGGCATTCAGCTCTGGGGCTTGTGACTGCAGCTTGGGACTAGACTCTCATCCTTCCTTGGGTCAGTGTTTAGTGGCCAGGGCTGGGGGATGCTGAGGGAGACTGGGGGCCCAGGCTGGGAGGCAGAAGGGGAAGGTCCTTCTTCTTGGTGCACACTTGCCTCTCACTGCCCCCGCAGGTGGTGGAGTTGCCCGTGACAGAGCGCCAGATTGAGCGCGAACACCTCATCCAGCTGCGGCGCTGGCAGGAGACCCGGGGTGAGCTGCAATGCCGCTCCCCACCCAGGCTGCATGGTGCCAAGGCCATCTTGGACGCAGAACCCGGTCCCCGGCCCACCCTACAACCTTCACCGTCCATCCGCCTCCCCCCAGATGTCCCCCTCCCTGGTTCCAAAGCCAAGTCCAAGCCATCCAAGCAGGCCCAGAAGGAGCAGCAGAAGCAGACAAAGGCGAGAGAGCAGCCGGAGAAGCCCCCAGCCCCAGATCAAGCCATGGTGGAGGCCGCTGCAGGAGATGCCTATCCCCCACAGCGTGTGCCCCCGAAGGACTCAGCCCCCCAGGCCTCAGCCCCTCAGGATTCAGCTCCCCAGGTCTCAGCCCACCACCGCTCCCAGGAGAGCCTGACGTCCCAAGAGAGTGAGGACACCTACTTGTAACCCTGGCAGCTCAGGCCTCCAGGGCGGGGTCTCCACACACCTACACGGTTCATGAACTGACATTCCACGGCCTGCCCACCCTCTGACGGCCAAGCCGCCTGGTCACTGGGCTGGGCTGGAGTCTGGCTGGTCCAACACAGATTCTGCCTGAGCCTCCTTATTTATTTTCTTAATAGTGGCACTCGGGCTGGTCCAACCAGGGCAGGCAGAAACTAGGGCCCAGAGGGTGGGGCCTCCTTCAGCCCCGTCCTCCTGGGGGATGCTCCCCCGGGCTAGGGTGCTGGGGTGAGGGGAAAGGGTGGGGTGTTCTTTGTGTAAAATAGAAATATGGTTTTGTACAGAAATAAACAGCCTTGTGTAGAGAGCTGGTGTGCAGCCAGGGGCTGGGAAGTGGGTACCACCTTGGTCACCTTGGTGCTCAGTATCTCTTCTCTTTGCCCCACAGAAGCCCTCCTCCTGGGCCCCAGCCCAGCACCACAGCCTCTCTGAGAGGTACCTTTGCCAGAGAACGTGCCAAGTCCCTGGCCAGCCTTCATTCTTAACCCCCATTTTCTTTTCTTTTCTTTTCTTTTTTTTTTGAGATGGAGTCTTGCTCTGTTGCCCAAGCTGGAGTGCAGTGGTGCGATCTCGGCTTACTGCAATCTCCACCTCCTGGGTTCAAGGGAATCCCCTGCCTCAGCCTCCCGAGTAGCTGGGATTAAGGTGCCCACCACCACACCCAGCTAATTTTTTGTATTTTAGTAGAGATGGGGTTTTACCATGTTGGCCAGGATGGTCTAGATTTCCTGACATCGTGATTCTCCTAACCTCATGATCTGCCTGCCTCAGCCTCCCAAAGTGTTGGAATTACAGGAGTGAGCCACCAAGCCGGGTCATTAACCCCCATTTTCATTCACCCTATCCCCACTGCCTCATGTCTACCTTCTGCCATAGATGAGGGACACCAGGGCTGGAGCTCAGTGCTGCGCAGAGCAGGGCATGCTCCCCAGGCCTTGGTCCTCACCCACCACCAGGGTGAAATATCCTAAGGAGGATATTTCAGGGTCTTCCTCTAAGGTCTGGCCTAGATGCCACTTCAGGCTCCAGTAAGTTTCTGAGAGCTCATTCTGGAGGGCTGGTGGGAGGCCTGGGGTGGAGCACCATGAATGTCCTCACAGGCTTAGCCCAGGCCCTCAGGCAGAGGGGAGAGGGGCAAAGTGTGGACCTTTGATAAAATGCCAACTTCCATTTACTGAGCACTTGCCACGTGCTAGGCTGGACTGGTCAGGTAGGCTCAATTAGCCCGATTTTACAGACGAAGAAACAAAGAAATAGGAGCTGAGTGGGAAAGGAACCACCCAGCCTCAGCTGGATCTGCACCACGAGCCCCTCACTCAGCTTCCTCTCTTGACCAGGGCCCAGGAGACCTGACTCTTCCCTTGAGGGCCCAGGCAGGCACTTCGGTCACAACCTGATGACTGGTGAGGGCAAGGACAGGGTGTCCCTGGGAGAGGCCCCCCTTCTGCTGAGGAAGCAGCTTTTCCAGTCAAACAATAGTGCTGTTCCTGGCAGATGACCAAGCTGGGCCAGGCCAGGCCATAGGGGGAGGGGGCAGGAGAGGGAGGAGCAGAGCCTCCCTGGGAGCTTTCAGGCTTTGCCTGGGCCTGGAACATCCTGTCCTGGTACAGCTGGGGATACTGAGGCCTAGGGAGGCGAAGAGTCTCAAGAGACTATCAAGGCAGGCCACCCCACTTCCTGCCTCCTCTCCCTCATCCCTGTGGTTTCCCACCCCATCTGCACCTGCCATTGATGAGATGGGCTCAGACTTTGAGAAGCTCCTCCTTCCCCTAGTCCTCCAGGGGACAGGCCAGGATGTGGTAGCTACACAGTGTTCCACAGGAATGTGTCAAGCCAGAGAGTCCAAGGAGGAGGCTGAGCTTGGCTTCCATCTGCCCATGATGGGGGCTCCAGAGCAGGCAGAGGGCCTGCTCAGGCCTGCTGGGTCCCAATCAGGCCTGAGGCCTGCTTTAATCTGCTTGGTTCAAAGCCTCACATCTGAGGCCTCAGGCTGCTAGGGCCAGACAAGGTCCCCTGGAGCATTCTCGATCCTGCGTGGAGCCAACATGGACATGCTGACGCCTGCTCAGCCTTGGGGTCTCCTTAGACCTGTGGAGGCCTGATAAGACCTGGGGTGTCTGCCAGTGCTGGGGAGCTCCTTGAACATGAAGCAAGTTTAGATGTGAACCTGCCAGCTAAGGGCTGCAGGCTTTGGGGCTCAAGCTTCAGGCTAGAAGTCTGAGTACCCAGTGCACCTCAGCCGCATGGGCCTGCCCTCCAAAGTCCAAGCATTGGGCATTACTGGCTCAAGCACTTCTGGGTTGTGTTTGTATCGAGGGACTTAAAGCCTTAGGCCTTAGCCACCTCTAGCCCCCTAACTCAAAGTATGTCACTCAGGCAGAGGTGGCTAGGACTCTATCTCTGTGTGCCCCTGGTGGGGAGCCTTCTATTCTGAAAGTTGGGTGAGAGGAACAAGTGGGGCCACCAGGCCAGGTTTCAACTTGTCAGCCCCCTCGCAAGCAAGGAGGAGTATGTATCAATCGCAATCCAGTGCTGGCGGCCCCGCCCCCTTGCAGCCCTGAGAGGAAGGAGAGCGAAAGGTGCCGGGTGGACGGCGCTGCACAGCAGACCTGTGCCTCTCATCGCTCCCGGGACTTGGGGACAGCGCTCTGGTCCCAGCTGAGCTCCAATTCGTCTCACGGCCCTTCTGTCTCAAGGACCTCAATAATAAAACCCACGTGTGTGCCATAAGGACAGAAACGTCCCCTCGCCTCCGGGAGGCTCCCATTCCCTGCAAGGCTGGCGTTCCGCGGAAAGGGCGGAGCCCAGGAAGGGGGCGCGTCAGGGGCGGGGCCTGGAGGAGTCAGACAGGGTGGGGTCTATCCCCGAGCCAGTGCTAAAAAAGGCGGAGCCATTCGGGGCGGTCTCCACGGGCTGGAGAGAGGGATGATGTTCTAGCTTTAGGAGGAGGCGTGACCACCCAATAGGCCTCTCTTCCCGCGGGGCGTGGCCGTCAAGGAGCCGGACGCCGCGCGGGGCTGGGCGGGTCAGCCGCGTAGCGGGCGGCGTGGACGCGGCCAAGCAGCGGCTCCTTTAAGTCCCTGGTACCACCCCCGCCGCCCCGCCTCCCTCGCGGCCTGGGTCTAGTTGGCGGCGGGGTCGGGTCCGCGCGGGCCGCGATGGAGCTGCACATCCTAGAGCACCGGGTGCGGGTGCTGAGCATCGCCCGTCCCGGTCTCTGGCTCTACACCCACCCACTCATCAAGCTGCTCTTCCTGCCCCGCCGCAGCCGGTGCGCGCCCGGGTTCGCGAGCGCAGTTGGGGGCTAGGGGCTCTGCTGTCGCTCCGGGCCAGGGTCGGAGGATTAGGATCGCTGTAAGGCAGGCAGGCAGGCGGGCGGGAGCGGGTGGGGAGGGCTCTCCCCCTCCGGCCGCCATCCGGCCTGGGCCTACCCTCCCCGGGACCGCCGCCTATCCGGCCCGGTGAGGCCCCCTCCCCGGGGTAAAGCGCAAACAGCTTGGGATGGGCAATGCTTATTAACTCAGTCGAGTCATATGGGGGCATTCCTACCTGGCCGCTGCGGGGAGCTCCTTCCAGGACGCCTCCCTTCAGGTCAGAGGGGCTGGACTAGGGGGTCCAAGGTCCGACGCCCATGGGGCTGTCGCCGCGGGTGTGAACCTCTCCTCCCTCGAAGAGTGGAGGGGCGGAAGGCTCTGGAGAGGTCGGGAAGCCGAAAAACAGCTCCCGACACGGGAGATGGGGCCCTTACCCCATTGCCCTACAAATTAATGGCCGAGGGGGTAGGAAGGCGCCGGGCCCGGGGTCGCGGGGGTGTCTCAGGGTAGATGGAGAGAAATCCACTCCCGACCCCCAGTTCTCCACACCAAGCTGAAGATGATCCCCACCCCCAACCAGGTGCAAGTTCTTCAGCCTGACGGAGACCCCTGAGGATTACACGCTTATGGTGGACGAGGAGGGCTTTAAAGGTGGGGCCTGGTCTGGGGAACGGGAGTACGGGAGGGGATTGTCGCGCTCCCCTTCTGTAGGGTTCTCACCTGTTGCTGAGATCCGTTTTAAGAGCTTAAGCCTTAAAAGCAGGTGGGTCAGGGTTCGAATCCGACTCCACCATTCCCTGGCTGTGTGCCTTTGAGCAAATCACTTCCCCTCTCTGAGCTGTTTCCTCTAACATAAAATGGGTACAGTTATGATTCTGATAAATAGGATCCCATAAGGGCTTTATAAACTTAGCACTACCGAGGGGCACCCAGCAGTCATAGGCCCGCAGAAGGGTCTCTGTTATGGCTCCAGGCAAGTGCTGCTGTTAGAACTCCCTGGACGTTATTTCCTCCTGGTCTTATCTCCCTGGTTTGGGTCACCTCCTCCCCTGCTGGTCTGGGAGCTCCAGGAGTCTGTGGGAAGGAATGCAGGAGCAGGCAGCCATCTCAGGGAAGGGTCCTGGAGGCCTCCTGGCTGTGCTGGGGTGAATAGCAGCCACCCAGGCCCTGGCCCCTGCTCGGGACTGGACCCCACCCTGGGCCCTCCCTGGGCCCTGGAGCTGACATCTAGCTCCTCCTCCTGCTGCTGGCCCGGCCCATCCTCACAGGCTTGGAGTCTCAGGTAACAGCTAACTGGAGCTTGGCCTGTCCCCCTGCTCCACTTCAGGCCTTAGTTTCCCTGTTTTTGCTGCAGGGAAGTCTGGGTCTCCAAAAGGGGAAGGCAATCCCCCAGCCAACCTGATCTGTGAATGCCCCCTGGTGGTGCCATGTGGTATAAAGCTTCTGCTAACCCACAGAACACAAAGGAGTGAGGTAGATATTGTCCCATTTTACAGATGAGGAAACTGAGATTCAAATCACCCGCCCCAGGTCACAAGACAAGTAAATAGCAAAGCTGGGATTTGCACCCAGGTCTCTCTGAATCTGGACTTCTGATCTTAAGTGGGAAATTTCAATGCCACGAGGCCAGCACCTGAAACTTTTCCGTCTTTGCACACATATGAACCTCAGGAACAGAACTGGGGGGAGACAGCCCCAGCCTCCAGACCTGCCCTTACCTTCATGGAGCCCTCCAAGGCACAGAGAGGGAAACTGAGGCTCAGAGAGGGGCAGAGGTCAGCCTTGCAGACCCTGACCAGACATGCCCCTGCCCACAGAGCTGCCCCCATCTGAGTTCCTGCAAGTAGCTGAGGCCACGTGGCTGGTGCTGAACGTGTCGTCTCACAGCGGTGCAGCAGTGCAGGCTGCTGGGGTCACCAAGATCGCCCGCTCGGTCATCGCACCACTGGCCGAGCACCACGTGTCTGTGCTAATGCTGTCCACTTATCAGACTGACTTCATCCTGGTGAGTTTCCTGCTGGTGCTGATGAGGGCAGGGTGGGAATAGGTACCTGGGAGCCCATGTGATGTGCCATCTGCTGTGGCCCAGGTACGGGAGCAGGACCTGTCCGTGGTGATCCACACGCTGGCCCAGGAGTTCGACATTTACCGTGAAGTGGGTGGAGAGCCCATGCCTGTGGCCAGGGACGATTCCAGCAACGGCTTTCCCCGCAGTCAGCATGGTGAGGGCCGCCACCTGACACCTCGACTTGGGCAGGGCCTCCCTTTCCTTTGTGGGCCCCAATGGGGCAGGAGGGCCCAGGTCAATTCCTGGATAGCAAGACCCGCCCCTGGCCCAAGCTTCTCCCTGACTGGCCACCAGGGGGAGCCCCAGCCCACGGACACCTTTTCATCGCCTGCTGTCCTCCAGCAGGGCCCAGCCCCACGGTGCATCCCATCCAGAGCCCACAGAACCGCTTCTGTGTCCTCACACTGGACCCTGAGACGCTGCCAGCCATCGCCACCACCCTCATAGATGTCCTCTTCTACTCGCACAGGTGGACCTTGGGACTTCGTCTTTGTCCTCACACTCCATCCCACCGCCTTCTGCCCATCCATCAGTTTTGCAACTCTGCCTTGTCCTCCCTTGGGGTTCCTGGCAGCCCATGACACTCACTTGTGCTTCGCTGATGTCTGGGGAAGGGTTTCCCTGCAAAGCTGGATCCCTTTCCAGTGGTGTTGGCAGAGTCACCCTTGAGCCGTGCCCTGGTCTGTCCCTCTGACCGTGGGGTCCTTTGTTTTTGGCACAGGCTGGGTTTGTTACCCTCCCCCATCCCTACTCACACCTTTCAGAGGGCTGGACCCTTGGACGGGGAGCAGAGACGGCAGAGCCTGCCTGGGCCACCATGTCAGCTCCTTCTCAGGGTTCTGGAGGCTGGGCGAGGGGGCAGTAGGCTGGGTATCTGGCAGAGCCCCTAAACCTCCCGTCCCTCCTCAGCACTCCCAAGGAGGCAGCCTCTAGCGGTCCTGAATCCAACTCCATCACGTTCTTTGCCTTCTCCCTCATCGAGGGTTATATCTCCATTGTCATGGATGCTGAGACACAGAAACAGTAGGTGACCCTTGACCCCGGGTGGGCCCCAGGCCACAGCCAACCCCAGAGAGGGAAGAGGTGGGGCATCAGACTCTGAGGTCAGCAGGTGAGCCTGTCCCAGAGCTCACGGTCAGGCAGCGGTGGGTGGGGGTGTCCTGCCCATCACCCACCTCCCTCCCCAGGTTCCCCAGTGACCTCCTGCTGACCAGCTCCTCGGGGGAGCTGTGGAGGATGGTGCGCATCGGTGGACAGCCCCTGGGTTTCGGTGAGGGCCATTCCCTGCACTTGGGGGTTGGGGAGTGTCTGGGGAGCAACTGGCATGTGCCACATGTGCCCGTCCTCCACCACCCTCAGATGAATGCGGCATCGTGGCACAGATCGCGGTTCCTCTGGCTGCCGCTGACATCTCCGCCTACTACATCAGCACCTTCAACTTCGACCATGCCCTGGTGAGCACAATGGGGGAGCTTCTGGGGGGAGAGTGAGGCCCAGAAATGTGTGTGGCAGGAGGTAGTCTCGGACCAGGAAGTTGAGGGGTGCCCAGCTTCAGCTTTGACCTTTCCCTCCTGCCCTCAGGTGCCTGAGGATGGTATCGGCAGCGTCATCGAGGTCCTCCAGCGGCGGCAGGAAGGCCTGGCTTCCTAAGACTGGTGGGGAACAGAGCAGCCTCCCTATTCTCCCCTCGATCCAGGCTTCCAAAGACTCCTCTAAGCTATTTCCTTAAGCTCTGGAATGAGCCCCCATTCCTGCCGGGGGACCCTCGTTCTGTCCTCTGTATGTAAGCTGTGTGCAGGCACCGGCTCTTATGTGGACACCTGTGTGTACTCGCTGGTGGAGTGGGCAGCTGCTCGCCTGATTAGGTCTGCCAGGCAGGGGAACACGGTGCTCGGGGCTTAAGCCCCCAACCCATCACTCCCTGCACGGCCTCAGGATTTGCACAGTCCCTGCCTGGGGCCCGAGCCATTCCCTCCAGCCTTCCTGGGCCAGCTGTCCCCCCGGACAGGGCCCTGACCTCCATTCTGCCTCTGGTGGGGTCGCCTTCCCTGGCCAGGTGAGTCCTGACAGTGCCTCTCCCTCCTGGGGCCTCCAAGAAAAGTATTTTAACATCTCTCTCTCTTCTGTTTTTATTGCCTTGTTAATAAAGGACTTTGTAGTGACTGGGTTGGGCTGTGGTCCTTGGGGGTCATCTGAGTCTCAGCCATGGCTCCATCTCATGGGCCCCTCAGTCTGGGGTCTTGGTCTCTCTCTGTGTAGCTTACTGGGGGCCGGGCTCACCTGGCTTTGCCTCATTAACCTCTCACCACAGCTTAGCGAACCATCACCATTTTCCAGACGAGGAACCGAAGCCTTGTGAGGTGACATGACTTAGCCAAGGTCACATGATTCCCATTCCCATGCCTGCCTTTGAAATCTGGGCTGTTTCCAGATTTCAGAATAGACTCCAAGTAGCCCAGAGGGTTGTGAACCTGGGCAGAGATTCCCAGACCCTCCTGTCTGGGGAGCCTCCCAGCCTTCCCTGTCACCATGGATATGGCTGGCCTGCTATGAAACCCACCAGGGAGGGCCCGAAAGCACCTTTCTTTCCTCCAGGCCACTGACTTCCTTCTTTTGGGCCTCCCCTGAGTTCTGGCTGTCCCTCTTGTTGGCTGAGAGATCAGTCGGTTCTTACCACCAGGGCTCTCCTGGAGTTGTTCCTAAGGTTCAGGGCCAGGAGGACAGGACAGGGGCCTGGAGGCCACCCGGAGCCTTCTCTGTCCTTGGGGGCTGCCTCCCTGCTCGGTGAGGCTGGGATCCTGCAGTGATCTGATGGGGCCCCACAGATGTCCCAGGGAGACTATCGGTTACCCTCAGCCCAGACCCGCCCATCCTCAGGCAAGGAAGAAGGGTGTGACTTCTGTGTACTCAGAGGTCGTGGTGGCTCCTCAGAAAAGCCAGAACAGGGACAGGCCTCTGGCAATGCGCCCGCCCTGCTCCTGGGGAACAGGGGTCTGGGGCCTCAGGCGTAGATCAGAGGAGCCAAGGGCACGGCACAGCCTGGTGAGTGAGCAGCAGGGGACCTGGGCCAGCCCCTTCCCTCCAGCCTCAGTTTCCCCGTGTGCATGGAGACCTAGGAGACAGTCCCTTCAGTAGCACTGGGAGGGGGCATTTCTTTGGAGGATGTCTTTTTTTTTTTAAGATGTAGTCTTGCTCTGTCGCCAAGCCTGGAGTGCAGTGGCGCTATCTCAGCTCACTGCGACCTACCAGGTTCAAGAGTGATTCTCCTGCCTCAACCTCCTGAGTAGCTGGGACTACAGGGGGCCACCACGATGCCTGGCTAATTTTTGTATTTTTAGTAGAGACAGAGTTTCACTACATTGGCCAGGCTGATCTTGAACTCCTGACTTCAAGTGATCCACCTGCCTCGGCCTCCCAAAGTTCTGCACCTGCCCGGCCAAGTTTGTCTTTTGTTGAGGAAGGTGATGGGGGGAGGTGTGGGAGTCCCAGTTCCTCTCCTTTGAAGGCCTGGTCTGGGCCCTGGCTTGAGGAATGCCTAGGCTTGAGGTGGGGGCTTCAGAGTCAGGATTCTTGGGGCTGCTTAACCTACAGCTAGCAGGCTCCTGGCCCCATATCCAGCCCTGGGGCTCTCACCATCTGTTACTGTGAGTCACTGCCTGGTTTTGTGTTCCTGTCACCACAGCTCTCCAAGAGCCTTAGGTCTCTCTTAGGTCTCTCATACCAAGTCCCAATCTGGCCTTGGCTAGTTCTTGGGGTTGCCCACGAGGCTGGCCAGGGTGAGGGACCACAGGTGTCCCATTGCAGGCCGCTCTGACTCACAGACCTGAGGTCAGCATGCCCATGTGTGTCTCTGCCACATACCCATGTGTCTGTGTGGAGGGTTTTTAGCTCCTAGATAATAGATTCTTAGGGGTCGCTGGGCCAGCTCTTCGCCTCCAGCAGGTTACAGATAGGGACATCTGCCTAGGAGTGCTGGGAAGATCATGAGACCAAGCTGGGCTCAGGGACACAGCGCTTGGGAGGTGTGGGGCGGGGGGGCACCTTCCAGGAACGTGACCCTGAATCTCACCCACAGCTGATGCTGTGTGTCAGGTCAGACAGACTGACCTTGAACTCTCTCAGGCAAAGGCAGGGACTCACAAAGCTACCTCCTTGTCCCATCTAGGCCCCCAGAGAGTCCTGGGGCAAAGGAAGCTGGTCTGGGCAGCCTGGGCCCAGGGCTGGGCTCCATGTGGGTCATTCATAACCGAGGTTGGGGGCGCTCACTGGCACAAAGTGCCTGTCTTCATAAAGATGGCAGCAGGGCCCACGGAGGAGCCTGCCCATGGTCCCTCAGGGAGAGGGAAGGGATCTCAGCCCTCCGACTGCCAGCCTAGTGCCCAGCATCTGCAGGGAGGATGTGGGCCTGGGTGGGTGGGGACGGGAGATGAGGAAACTTCAGCCAGGCAGAGTCAGAGGCTTCCTTCCACCCTTTCTCATCTTCATACCAAGACAGAGGAAGTGACCTCCTAAATTCCCTCCTCCAAGACACTGGAGCAGAGATTCAGGATTTCAAGTCCTCATCTGCCTCCCAGGCAGGCGGGGCTGCCGGCTCCCATGCTTGCCAAATGCTTCCACAGCTGGCTTTTTGCGCCTCTGTAGAGGTGAGAAGAAACTCCACATGCTCTTAATCTTCCTCTGGGACCCAGGATCCTGCCGAGGGGGAAGGGCCTGAGCAGGAGGCAGGAGAAAAAGGTAGTGGGGGACGCTGAGCCGTCGGTGGCTGGCTTACTGAGTAAGCATAAGGAAGCCACATCCCTCATTCACCTGTGTGGGACGGCAGGTGTTGTGCTTGGTTAATTCTGGTCTATACGGTGAACGTGTTGCTTAAGGAGAGCAGATACGTTCTGAGAAATGCATTATTAGGCGATTTGGTGGTTGTGTGAACATCATAGAGCATACTCACACACACCTAGCTGGGCTAGCCTGCTGCATACCTGGGCTAGCTGGGGTAGCCTGGGCTACAAACCTGTACAGCTTGTTTCTGTACTGAAGACTGTAGGCAGTTATAATGCAGTGGCAAGTGCTTGTGGATCTCAACATAGAAAAGGCCCAGTGAAAATACAGCATAAAACATAAAAGTAGGTTGGGCGCGGTGGATCACGCCTGTAATCCTAGCACTTTGGGAGGCCGAGGTGGGCAAATCACCTGAGGTCAGGAGTTCAAGACCAGTCTGGACAACATGGTGAAATCCCCATCTCCACAAAAATACAAAAAAAAAAAATAAAAATTAGCTGGGCATGATGATGAGTAACTGTAATTTCATCTACTCAGGAGGCTGAGGCAGGAGAATCACCTGAACCCGGGAGGTGGAGGTTGCAGTGAGCTGAGATCGCACCACTGCACTCCAGCCTGGGCAACAGAGCGAAACTCTGTCTCAAAGAAAAACCAAATTTTTTTTTTTCTTCAGTGATAAATGAACCTTCACTTACTGTAATGTTTTACTTTGTAAACTTTTATTTTTTTTTAACTATTTTGTATTAACACTCAGCTTAAAAGACATTATACAGCTATACAAAGATATTTTATATTTGCCAGGGGCAGTGGCTCACACCTGTAATCCCAGCACTTTGGGAGACTGAGGCAGGCAGATTACGAGGTCAGGAGTTCAAGACCAGCCTGGCCAACATAGTGAAACCCTGTCTCTACTAAAAATACAAAACATTAGGTGGGCGTGGTGATGGGCGCCCATAATGCCAGCTACTCAAGAGGCTGAGGCAAGAGAATCACTTGAATCTGGGAGGTGGAGGTTGCAGGGAGCCGAGATCGCACCATTGCACTCCAGCCTGGGCAACAGTGCGAGACTCAGTCTCAAAAAATAAAAAAAATAAAAAAAAATTTTACATCCTTACTGCGTAAGCTTTTTTCTATTTTAAAATTATTTTTTTTAAAAAGCTTTTTAAACATTTTTGTTAAAAATCTAAGACCTAAGACCAAGCCAGGCACAGTGAGTCATGCCTATAATTCCAGCACTTTGGGAGGCCGAAGCAGAAAGACTACTTGAGCCCAGGAGTTCAAGACCAGCCTGGGCAACATGGCAAGACCCGGTCTCTACAAAAAATAAAAATTAACTGGGCGTAGTGGTACACACCTGTGCTCCCAGCTATTCAGGGGGCTGAAGTGAGAGGATAGCTTGAGCTCAGGAGGTCAAGCCTGCAGTGAGCTGTGTTTGTGCCACTGCACTCTAGCCTGGGCAACAGAGCAAGACTGTCTCAAAAAAAAAAAAAAAAAAAACCCACCAAAACTATGACCAGTGCGCACACACTAACACACTATCCTGGGCCTACATAAGATCAGACCATCAAGACATCACTAGATGACAGGAACTTTTGAGCTCTATTATAATCTTACAGTACCACCATCACATATGTGGTGCATCACTGGTAAAAATGTTATGCCGTGCATGACTGTATCTTCTACACATGCTCTTGTTATCCCTATTTTACCCAGGTGGAAATGAAGCACAGAGAGGTGAAGTACCTTGTCCAACATCACATAGCTGGGCAGAACCAGAATTCCAAAAGAAGGTCAGGGGTGCCCACAGGAGCCTGGGGAGTTTCCCTGGGTGAAGAGACACTTTAGCTGAACCCTGAGGGACAAGGGAGATTTTGCAAGATCCCTTGCAATCCCAGCTGTCTGTGTCGGTGGCCGGGTGTCTGCTGCCGGTGGCAACGGATGTGTGGGCGGGCACGCGAGGCCTGGCCCTGGCTCCTTCCTGACCCAGGGCTGGCAGGGTGGGTGTGTTGCGCAGTGGCCAAGGTTTGAGTCTCACTTTCCCAGGCAAGCCCCGGTACGAGGGTTCCAGAGCCAGGCTGCCTCTTACGGGGTGCCCAGAGCTGCCTTCCTGGGGGTTGGTCATGGTGCCACGTGGATGTGTGTGCTTCGTGGGTGTGTGTACTGCAGGGGTGTATGCTGCTTGGGTGTGTGTGGGCAGCGTTGCCTTTGCGGTGAGTGCAGACCTCTGTGTGGACGTCTTTACAGATGAGTCCGTTTTGGCAGGAAGGTGTGCGTGTATGTGAGACAGTTTACACACGGGTAAAAGTGATGGTGTGTCCTGGTATGTACTTGGGTCTCTGTTGGAGGTGCATGTATCTGCTTACATGAGAACACTGGCTCCCTTTCTGCATGTATGCCTGCCTGCATGTATCTGGCTGTAGGTGTCTGTGCATCTGTGCACATGTGTACACATATGAGTGTTGGGGGGCGGTCTGTGTTTCTGCAAGTCTGTTTTTGTATGTTCGTGAGAGTGTCTGCACATGGTGGCATCTTTCATGGTTTTTTGCTTTTTGTTTTTTTTTTTGAGACAGGGTCTCACTCTGTCGCCCAGGCTGGAGTGCAGTGGCGTGATCTTGGCTCACTGCAACCTCCGCTTCCCGGGCTCAGGGGCTTCTCCTGCCTCAGCCTCCCACATAGCTGGGATTCCAGGTGCCTGCCACTATGCCCAGCTAATTTTTGTATTTTTAGTTGAGACGGGGTTTCACCATGTTGGTCAGGCTGGTCTTGAACTCCTGACCGCAGGTGATCCACCCGCCTTGGCCTCCCAAAGTGCTGGGATTACAGGCATGAGCTACGACACCCGTCCTTCATGTTTTTGTGTTCACACGTGTCAGTGTCTACACTCTTGTCCACTTCCCTCCCCTAGACCCACATGTCCTCAGGCCTCCCTGCCTCTCCCTGATCAGGGGACATTTGCTGCTGCACTGCCACCTCCTCCGGTGCCCAACCCTCAGAAGGCCCAGCTCCCCTGCAGTTACCGGTGCTGTCCACCTTCCACCCTCCTGCCCTGGCTCCCTCAGCCTCTGCCTCTCCAGTTTCCCTCCTACTCACTCCCTCCTCTCCTCTGTCCCACTCTTCTGTCTGCAGGCAAAAGCATGCCTGCCCCTCATTTCTGCCCACTGTGCCCAGAGCTGCTCAGCCTGGCCTCTGCTCAGCCAGCCTGCCCTGACACAGAGCCCTCGCACCCCGCCGGCTCTCCAGCCCAGCACTCCTCCCCAGCCGGAACCCCATGCTTTCCAGGGCCTGGATTCAGCCACGGGTGTCCTCTCCTCTGTTGCTGCCTTGGACTCCCTGCTGGCCTCCCTGCCTCAGTCTCAACCCTAGTGTGTCCCCTCCCTCCCTGATCACAGCCCCCTGCTCACAAGACCTGCCTTTGAGACCTCCCAGCCTGCACCCACTGTCTGATTGGCACCTCCCCACTATTGTTCTCTCCCAAAGATGAAAACCACCCTCCCAGCTGCCATCAGGCTGTGTCCTCAGTCAGCATGGCCCAGGCTTTGCAACTTAAGTTAGCCTTTTCTGTGTCTACCAATAAGAGCTCTGGGATAAGTGCACAATAGGCAATAAAAGAGGAGGAGACAGGAGAGGCCCTTGGACTTTCTCCTGCCCTCTTGCCATCTCACTCACTGTCTTCCTGCCCGCCCCTTGGCTTTCCTGGGGTGGTTGTGTTTTTCAGCTCTGCCTTAAAAAAATTTTTTTTTAATTGCAGTGAACTTCATGTAATATACAAAGCCAACCATTTTAAAAATGACAAATTGGGCTGGGTGCCATGCCTGTAATCCCAGCACTTTAGAAGGCTGAGATGGGCGGATCACTTGCGCTCAGGAGTTTGAGACCAGCCCGGGCAACATGGCAAAACCCCATCTCTACTAAAAACCAGCCAAGTGTGTTGGCACATGCCCGTAGTCCCAGCTGCCGGGGGTGGCTTGAGGTGACTTGAGCCCAAGAGGTGAAGGTTGCAGTGAGCTGAGATCACGCCATTGCACTCCAGCCTGGGCAACGAGGCCAGAACTTGTCTCAAAAAAAAAAAAAAAAAAAAAAGCCAGGTGCAG